>JZLH01S0129029.1:6575-17936 GCA_001188425.1 Eucidaris tribuloides
TGTCTAAAATGATGTCCTAACTCCGTTTATTATTGGAAAATTACATTAAAAAAAATAAATCCATGAATATACTTTCTCGTTCCTTCTCCAAGGCGGAGAGATTATCAAATGCAAGCGCGCCCACTACAGAAAAATGTCACTATGATCCTCGGAAGGGGTCTCAGAAAGAAGACCACTCCCCTCGAAGACACAAGTGACCTCCTATCTTCATAAGACAGTGACAAGGGGGATAACGCTACTCATAAAAGATGATGGCTTTTTCTTCGTATCATGATATCCAGTGTACCGAGAAGTCTCATGACAATAAATTTTAAGATGTTTACAATAGTAAACTGCATTTAGAATAGAAAAAGAGTAAGAAATTATATCTTGAAGAGGTCTTATTTAAAATATGGCGCGTTTCCTCCCTACCACTGTCTTATGAATATAGGAGGTCACTTGTGTCTTCGAGGGATGTGGTCTTCTTTCTGAGACCCCTTCAGAGGATCATAGTGACATTTTTTGTTTGCTGGAAGTCTTTCCAATCCATGAAAACCGTTTCATTTGTAATCTGAAACCGAATTACCAGATGCTAGTGTTAATTAACACCCCACCCCTACGGGGAGCAAAAAAGGGTTAACATTTATGTTCCATCCCCTCTGTCGTGGGCGCGCTTGCATTTGATAATCTCTCCGCCTTGGAGAAGGAACGAGAAAGTATATTCATTGATTTATTTTTAAAAAACTTGTAATTTTCCAATAATAAACTTCATTAGGTTATCATTTTAGAAAGACCCCTTCAACGTAAAATGTATGCGTTATATTGTATGTTGCAATACTTTTGAGTAGGGAGGGTAGCATGACATTTTATGAGAGGGAAATTTCCATTATTGCGCGTGAGCATCATATACGTACTTTAATTACCAAGAGAATAGGAGAACTCAATGAAATATAGTAGTAATGTATTGATATGAAAGGAATGTTTGTCACTGTCTTATAAGAGCTGTGTATTTCATAATGGACCTTTTGTTAGAACTGATATCTAGTGCAATGAACGGTAAATGACATACTATGTATTATTCATGGTAAAGCGGTCATGAAACGAAAATAAAAGGAATTAAATAGACGGAAACACATTATTAAAATATATGGTACAATGAACAGAAAATGGCATGTTATGTAACATTTATGGTAAAGCGGTCATGAAACGAAATTAAAAAGAATTAAATAGAACGAAACATATTATTATTATGAGCTGTTATGTGTGATAAACATCTAATTAAATAAACTGCACTTTCATTTTACGAAATACACCGGGGAAATACAATAATTTTTTGAGTGTCGATTGCAAGTTGTTGGCAAGCAAAGCGCCGTCGAACCAAAATCCTGTATCACAAATCCACCAAGTGACCCTTGTGAATATTGAAAAGCGACAATTTTGCCATTAATATGTGTCAAGTTAGTCAATGAGTACATAGAAATTCCTGGAAAACTATTTGGGCCAAACTTGTCTCGTTAAAAAAAGGTTATGGTATTTTGAAAAAGGGAGATTTTTGTGCTTATATAAATTGTATATATATCTGTCACGTGGGTGCGGATGTTGTGGTGGTTGTGTGTGTGTGTGTGTGTGTGTGTGGGTGTGGTTGAGTGTGGTGTGTGGCGGGGTGGGTTGTGTGTGTGTGTGTGTGTGGTGTGTGTGGCATGTGTTAGTTGTTGTGGTGTGTGTGTCGGTTGTGTCGGTGTCTGTGTTGGGTGTGGTGTGGGTGTGGTGTTGCGGGTGTGGGTGTGTGGTGTGTGTGTGGATTGTGGTGTGTGGTGTGGTGTGTGTGGGTGTGTGTGTGTGTGTGGCTGTGTGTGGTGTGTGTGTTGTGTGTGTGATGTGTGTGTGCTGTGTGTGTGTTGTGGTGTGTGTGTGTGTGTGTTGTGTGTGTGTTCTAAGAATCCACCGAAAATTTACACCAACACATATAATTTTAATCCTAAAATGCAACAGTTCTCTATGTGGGTGGAGGACAACCCCTTTAACGCGTCCGCTTGGTGGATTGGTAATTTGGCTTCGGAGTTTTGCTCCTCCGTTTCTATGTCGCCTAGAATAGTGAATATATTTTGCCCCAATCCCTATAGGAAAAACAAAGTCTGCATACACGTAAGGCATTGTGCAAGATGCAAACTAAATATGACTCATGTATATGTTTTATCATAGATTACTTCATTCGATCACTGACTCTATTTGGTGGAAAGGACAACCAAGGCAGGATCGGTTTTACCTACGGTACCCAATCCAATTCGTGGGTATTGTTGCATCACGAAGGTTGGAGTACGAACTCCTCTCACCTCATCTGCAAGTTCCTCGGATTTAAAAGCGCGTATGCACCGATAGATGGCGCCCTTTATAACGCCACATCAACTGATGCGAATGCAGAGGTGGCCAGCATGGAATGTCCCGATGGTACAGACAATATCACAGGTTGCCGTTATGTTGAGAGAGCATACAGCACCAGGAATCAAAGTCTAGGCATTATATGCTGCCCACGTGAGTATCACCGTAAAAAGTACACTGTTTAACATTGTGGAAGTCCCATTTAAGAATTTATCAAACTTTGCTATCTGACATATCTGACAGTGTTTGAATGAACAAATAAACACCGTAGAACACATAACTTCACACCGTTATGCTGTCACTCGCAAACTATGTACTGATAAAAATCGGCACATGAATTATTGCCAGCTGACGAAAATTCTGCAAAACAGTAGTCTATGGGGGAAACTGGAATGGTTGCTCAATGATTTTAAAAGCACACCTTTTTTCAGGGTTTCATTTTAGATTTTGAGACACTGGCAGCATGGGGAATGATGCACCTCAGATTTTTGAAACTGTAAACATTATGATACTTTTAACACAAAAGATGTTGCCCAATTTGGATTAAAAAGTGGTAATTGTTAACACCTTTCATGTTAAAGGTATTGCCTAACATTTACCACAGTTAAAAAATCTGAGGTACGTGATTCCCCATGCTACCATTGTCTTTCATAAGGTCTAAAAATGACGCCTGAAAAAAAGATTGTATTTCAAAATGATTATTTAGTGCTTTAAAAAAAGTGAAAATCGTAAGTTGATCGGATTCACCTGCCCATTTTCTCCCATAGACTTACTGTGTGTACACCTACGCTATTTAAACTCGCTCCGAGTTTTAATTGTTTATTCATGCATAACTTGCCACTGGCAGTGTAACTTTCCAAACTTTTTTGTTCTAGGGTGTTTATTTGTCCATATGAACACTACTATGTAGTTCAGATATCAAAATTTGACAATTTTTTTTTTTTAAATTGGAGCTCCACAATGTTAGCAAATCACTTTAAAAGTGGTGGTCAAAGTAATTTCTTGGTGTTTTGATAACACTCAGCGTATTGAAATTTACATCTGCATCTGTGTATTGGGTGAAAGCACGAGTTTTCAATTTTAACACCACAGTGTTTACAATATACGTATCCAGCATTATCACCTTTGAGAGAAGTTGACATTTTGTATTCCTTCCCGATTGATCATTTATTGAAATTCATTTTTACATTTACCTTTACTAGTGTTTGTTTATTTCAAGGGGCTATAGCCTTATAGATTGATAAGTTTATTGGTTGCTTTATTTCTTGTTGATTGATTGATTCTTGCTTTATGTCTTTTCCATGTCTTTAAATATTTTATACATTCAATGTTTGTATTTTAGCAATATAACTTTTTTTTACTATTGAAGTTATTGACATATTCATAACTCTCATTTTGTCAAAGCAAAAATTAAAGAGTGTTGACTTGAGGTTTTAAAAAAAATCAGTAACAGTGATGAATTTATCATTGGCCTAAATTTGACCAATGTAGGGAAAAAAGGATTAAAACAATTTTCCATGCATGACGTCAGGCTCTTCTATAATGTCACCGGGGAGTTAATTGTTCTGATTTGAGCTTTACCTTTTTACCTTTCCTTAATTAAACTTAGTTTATTACATTCTGGTCATGTTTCGGATTGGATTTTTGGTATCGAATAGCCCCAAAATAAAAATTTGCTCTACATGTAAATGTAAGAAACACACAATTGAGAGAAATTGTGTCATCCGTGTTGGATTTATCTTGTTCTCATTATGGAGATAACCATCTTATCTGCCTATCAAACTTTTGCCTCTGCCCCTCCCCCCCCCCCAAATGTCAAATACTAAAGCTCAGAACACATTACCAAGGTAACCGTCGAATTTAATGGAAAATTCTAGAATAGGTAAGAAAAATGAATTTGATCATCAAATTATGAGGAAGACCATTGGGTGGGACAATTTGCATTGGAAGTATGAACATTTGTGTGTTCTAGTCGTCTTCGGACTAAATTGAAGTTAATAATGATGGACCTGAAATGATGACTGTAAAAATGAATGGGGAAACTTAAAATATAATAAATTGGTGTCCTAAATTGCCGCACCATATGCAGATACGTCTGTACCGGTAATTGTGTGTGTAATGCCCTATTTATTATCTTTATTATTTTTCTTTTCATTTTATCGATGCATGGCTTTCTTATAAAGAAAGTCCACTTTGTGAGAAGACCTGTATAAACTACCCCGCTTATACAGTGTGTCTCAAAAATAATTGTGCAAGTCAAAAGCGCCCTCTTTGGTAATGATTAAAACATTTTTGTGATGTCATGCTTACATCACAATCAAGGGCATAGTCTTAGCTTTCAAATGCCGTTTGTTCTGTTCAATGTGCTTGTTTAAATCCTGAGATATGTTCAGTTAACAATGAAAAGGTAAAATCACAAATGTGCCACTTTTACTACACTAATGATAGCAGCAGGCGCTCTTCCCGTAAAAGTGACACAACTGAGAGTTCACCGTTTTGTTGTTTACAAGATATCTCGAGATCAAAACAAGCAAATTGAACAGGACAAACAGCATTTGAAAGCTAAGACTTTGCCCTTGATGTTGACGTAAACATGTGTCACCACAGTATTTTCTAACTGTCAAAGAGGGTGCTTTTTACTTGAGCAATATTTAAGACGTGCTGTATTATGTCTCAAAAAATTGTGCAAGTTAAAACCACCCTCTCCGGCAACTAGAAAATATTCTTGTGACATGATGCTTACATCAACGTCAAGGGCAAAGTCTTAGCTTTCAAATACCATTTGTTTTGTTCAATTTGCTTGTTTAATCTCGATATATTTTGTAAACAGCAAAAGGGTGGAATCACAATTCTGTCACTTTTACAAGGGACTGTAGTAAAAGTGGCACAATTGTGATTTTACCCTTTCTTATTCAAATTAATATATCTCAAGATTAAGACAAGCACATTTAACCAAACGAACGGTATTTGAAAGCTGAGACTATGCTCTTAACGTCGATGTAAGCATCATGTCACAAGAGTATTTTCTCATTGCCAAAGAAGGCGGTTTTCACTTGCACAATTTTTTTTGAGACACACTGTAGAAGTCATAAATATATTATAAATAATGTGACTTCTTTAACCAAATTTTTCCCTGATTTAATCAAACAATTTTTTACACCTTTTCCTTCTAAAGGAAGAGTTGTGGGTTGGAAGATGTACTGCTAGCGACACTTGCCTTTTAGAACAAAATCCTGGATCCACACCTACTAAAATATATTTTTTTATTACGCAGTTGACGACGCTTGTACAAATTTATTTCAAATTTATTGCAAAATACTGAAACAATTATACAGACATATGAAAATATATTGAATGTAACTTAAAAACATATTTCATTTTCTTCAATTACGGTATTCACAAAAATACACAAACCGTTTGGATTTAAACTTTTTCAATATTGAGACGAAATTGGCGTAAATTGATCGTTTGAAGATATTAACAATAGCAGGATGAAACATTGGTGACTTATTTTAAGAAAGAATATATGGAACAACTTACCCCTTCACATACGCAATGCTGGAACAGTGAACATTTTCAAAACTTTTTTAAAAACCCATTTATTTCAGCTTGCTTACCTATAATGTTCACTTATAGATATTTGTACATTATTTGCTTTCTTGTTATCTTGATATTTGTTGCTTCGAATTTGTCTGTAGATTATTTCTATTTGTGTATCTCTTCAGCGCATAGAGGCTTTAATAATTTGCGCTATATAAATTTATTGTATGATTATTATTATTATTATTATTAGTAGTAGTAGTAGTAGTAGTAGCAGTAGTATAAATTGCGTATTTAGCGTTAACAATAAGACAATTTAAGATATTAAATTGTCTGTTTTCCAAATCATAACCTTTTATCAGGATAAATTCATCAAAAGCAAAGTTGACATTGAAAATTTTTAAAATTATGGTACTAAATCTTAACCAAATTTATTTCGTTTGTTTGCACTTTACAAACAAATGAATAGAATCATTACTTCGTCATCAAGTAAACACGTAGGATAATTACATAAATTCCATTTAAATAAATCATATCTGTGTCGTATTAAATCATGTAAAAATTAAAAATTGAATTCTAATATTTTATTTTCTTTCAAAAAAAAATCCTGGATCCACACCTTTTTTAACAGTATTCATTTGTCTCTCTCTGTATTTTAGACCCCGGGGGGGGGGGGTACTCAGATTTGGCTCCGACGGGGGTGTGCCGCTGGAGTCGAAAAACCCGACCCTTTCTTAAGGGTCATTTTGGCGGAAAATGGTACCTATTATTAAGGGTTTTTATTAAGAAAAGTGGCATTTTTTAGCATTTTGGCGATGAAATAGGCGAAAATATCTATGTAAATTCGTAAAATTTCAAAATCATGACCCATGTTTAAGGATTTTTTTCACAAAAAACCGGACCAATGTTTAAGGATTTTTGGCGAAAAAGTCACCTATTAGAGCGGCACCCGTTTACCTTAGTAGGCGAGTACCCCCCCCCCCCGGGATTTTACGATCGCTACTGCTGATCTATAATTTTAACAAACATGCCAGAAAAAATGAATCAGGTTTCGATACCTTTCATTTCAAAATACAACATTTTCCATTACACAGTTGACGACGCTTGTACGAATTTCGGAGAACCACTCGGAATCGAGGATGGCACTATTCCAGACTCGCATATCACCGCTTCGAGTTGCTACGTTACTCGTTTATGCACTGCATCCTCGAGACTCAACGGAGCCGAGTCCTGGAGCACATCAGCGCTGAATACCAATCAGTGGATCCAGGTGGATCTCGTATCCCATCATCTGATCACTGGTGTCATCACACAAGGGAGAGCTAATAATGAGCAGCGGGTGACGTCATACATTCTTACTTTCTTAGATGAAGGTGGAACCTGGATATCGTATACAGATCCACTCTCCGGTGAAGTAAAGGTAATAGCCTGCAGGGCATGGACCAAAAAAACGCTTTAGAAAAAGAAGTTACGTAGTCTCCAGAGTGGTAATCAAAAATAGTATTACTAATTGATTAAGATGAAGTTGCTGATGAGAAAAAGCCGTTGTTTTCCGAATTTTACATGCGCATTGATGAGATAATCGACTAACTCCTCAGTCCCATTAGTAGAAAACGAATCATACCGTTAATAGCGATTTCACAAACACGAACATTACTCGCTAGATTGCTCTTTACAGCTATGTTATTAATAATTATGAATGCCTGTGGCACTATGCACATTGGAATGCACTGCCAGAGAAGGTATTTCACGCTGTTATCTATCATTTATAGAATGGCTGCACTCAAATACCTCACCAAAATTCCTATTCAGTTTTCAAACATCTGCGGTTTCACAAAAGCATTGTGACTGCATAGGTTGTCAAGCTCTCCCAAGTTTGCGAACAAGGATATGACGGGATGACATTCCAGCCACGTAATTTACTTTTGCACACAGTGAAAGTCCCCGGTGGTTTGTACACTGGTCACGACATTATAAATAACCGTCATAATTAATTAATTTTCTCAAAACGCGCACATGGTATTAGGATAACAAACCGGATTTATGGGTTTAGTAATATTTGAATAATCATCATTAAGGATTTGTAAAATACCACGGATGGGACTACGGAAAATCACGAAAAAAATGGCCTTGCCCTATACAGTCCATAATTGGTTAGAGTTAGTCCCCTCACATCAGTTGTTTTAATATCATGTCGTTGAAAAAAAACTGTAATATTAGATTTCTACTCTTTGTAATGGTAAAACTCAAACTAAGTAAACGTAGTTTTAAATTGTTAGAGATTGTCCCGTCATATCAGTTGTTTTAATTAATATCATATCGTTGAAACAAAAACTGTGATTTTAAATTTCTACATTTTGGGTGTCAATTAAACAAAAAACAAATTCCTCAAACACTCAGAGTATTACATTTTACACCAAGGGTGATGAAATTTTTCATTGTTCTGGCATCTATAATGAGGAACAACCCAAAATATTTACAGGGAATCAATTAGGGATGTTTTGCATAGTCAGACGATGGATTCGCTGTTGATTCCGTAATTTTCATAGTTATGAAATAGTGTAGAGACCACAGGAGAAAAACAGATAACCATACAACCACAGATGTTACCGTTGCATTATAGGAAACGTTGGTGCCCCTTCTTTAAAAAATGAAACAAACGAGGGCACCATTTGATTCCATTCTACATCAAAATGAGAAAAGATTTATTTTATCATGAGCCAAAATTATGACAAAATAATGAAATGACGAAGTACAAAATGAATTAAAATCTTATGACGAGAGAATGATGACGGCAATAGGTCGTCAAACAAAACCCACAACATCAACAACAACAACAACAACAACAACAAAACCAACAACAACAGTGGAACCGCAATGATACCCCATGAGAAAGTTTAGTCATCTTGTCAGTAGATATGCTTATCCTGTGGCTTATGCTGCCTTTATTTGACAAAGTACAGACGGTCTATTGATAATAGAAGCTCAGTTAATCAGTCACTGTAAACTTCTGTGATAGAAAAAAGGAGATTACCTGTTTTGTGGTGCACTGCACAGTATACCTCTTTGTTATATCATCGTTGGAAGGGTATGGGATATAACAATTTACAATGTGTTAATTAAATGTGACCCATCGCCACGTCTAGTAATTGGTATGGAACATATGAGATTGAAATGTCTTCAAAAGTCAAAGGTTTTATGACATTCACATTTTGCAAAAGTTTAAATATTCATATTTTTCAGCCAGAGGAAGTTTCTGTTTATTTTCATGTTTTAAAAGATGTGTGACTTTATCAGGGTCCGGTAGTTGGTCACAAATAATTATTAATTAAAATCATATATTAAATTATACCAGCTTCCAATATGCAATTTCAACCAGTCTTCGCTTTTCATTCTCAGGAATTTTCTGCCAACTATGATCGCTCGTCATACGTCACATACACTTTGAATTCACCGATCGTTACGAGGTATCTGCGTATTAATCCCAGGTCATATCAGGGGCATATAAGTCTGCGCTTCGAGATTATAGGACTAGGACCATTCAGTAATGGTATTGTATGTTTACTCTTTTTGAATACTCACATTATGCTGTAATAATATTCACTTGTTCAAACGTGATAATGTCCTATGATCAGGGAGGGAAAAATGAGAACCAACAACTTTTAATTTACATGTTCATGTCATTGCAATATTTTGATAATCCCTGCAGCCCGTCTCTTACATGCATTGGTGTTAGACCTTATTCCTTTGATCTTATTGTCTATTAAAGCAAGGTTATGTCAAAATAGTCTGGGGTGACAGTTTGCGCTCCAAATGACAATTATAGTATTTTTCTTCTAACGAAGGGATTTGCAACATGCACTTTTGCACGATTTTCTATCCACAGAGGCAGGGGCGGCGGGACGTATTTCGGTTGGGGAGGGGGGAAGCCAAAAAGGGGTACTTATAATGTCAAAAAGGGCATAGGCGTATGCAGAAATTTTCACCATCAAATTAAGTTTTTGCTTGAAGTTGACGTGAGTTTTCGCTGTATAATGTAACTTTAGTATACCCCCTTTTTAGCGGTTTGGAAAATTCGGAAATTTTAAGTTGTAAAACTCGCTTTGTGGTCTATTCTGGCGCTACAACTCTGATTCTATTTGTAGGCCTATATATAGAGTGTTAGAAAGATGAAGAACATGGTGCTACATCAAACAAATTCATAGAAAACAATGAGCAACACGTTTTGGAGGGCAGAGATGATGATAAAAACGCCCGGGTAAAAACGACGTAGTTTCGTTATAAACAATAGAAATGGAATTTCTCTTCATTTCATATTAATTTGTGTTTTGACACATACTATTTTGGAGTGTCAGGCTAATTCCCCGGCGAGTGAGAGCAGCAAACAGCGGTTTTGGGGAAAAAATAAAATCCTTCATGGTAAAACTTTCGTCTTCTCTGGTTCATATTTCTAACCTAATGTCCATTTTAAGCATTTTAATGGTCACTTTGCAATAGATTTAGAAAAAAATAATAAAGTTAATAAAAAGCAAAATAATCGTGTTAATGAAGTGTGATTCTGAGCATTATACCATGTCCCATTTTTTAGTAGTAAGTGCCACCAAGCACGCCATCTGCACTCTGGTGGATCCAAATATACACATACTTCATAAATTATACAGTTATGAGAACATAATAAGTCACGTCACGCAAAATTCTGTTGCAGAAAAGTGCATTCTTCTCGTTCAAAAACGATTGTCTTTATTGAAGAAGACTGAGAAGAAAAGGCGACATAAAATTCCCTCACAAAAGACACTTTTTGTCGCTTGAAGAGTACATCAAAATAGGGCCATTTTACAAGGGAAAGAGATGGAGAGGCCCCAATTTTGCCACGCCTGAGGGCACTATGAGATGCCAAATGCCCTTTTTAGGCACATAATGTGCCACTTTGTTGATCAATGTACCCACTTATTCTCTTTACTGTAGAATGTGCCCCGTAAAGGGGCAAAAATACATAGAATAAATAATGAGTACATGAATTAAAGTCACTGTCAACCAAAGAAGGTACGTATATTAAAAAGCAAGTTTCACCTCAATCAGTATGGGTACAAACAAAAGGATGGTACATTTGATTTGGAAAAGGGGCATTATTTGCCTAGAAATGTAATGGGGTTAGTACAGCAAACAATGGGGAGGGCCTAATTTTGCTACCCATGCATGAGGGCACTAAAATGAGAGGCCACTGATGCCTTCTTTTAGGCACAAAATGTGCCCCTTCGTTGAACAATTTACCCAATTATGTCTTCTCTCTACTGTATGACGTGCCCCGTCGGGGCCCAAAAAATATTAAAAAAAGGATTTAAAAACATATATTATAATAATCATTTAATAGATAATAAATAAAAGAAAATAACCTTCAAGGGCGAAAATGGGTCGTTTCAAAAAATGTCCCTTCAAAAAAGGGCACATTTCACTTAGAAAAAC
>JZLH01S0129032.1:0-15000 GCA_001188425.1 Eucidaris tribuloides
TTCGGGTATCGCGCCAACGTTTGACTACAAGATTTTCACATGGAGAATCCTTGCCCATTAGTTTACTTACTCTCTAGAGTAGTTTCAGCCCAAGTTGAGCACGGACTGTCCCCAATCTATGATCCATTTTACCTTTAAAGCTCAAAGATTCTATTCGGAATTATTTTTTACAATTGTACGCTCATTGCTTTTGCACAATAAGTCTTGTGTTTTAGGTTTTGTCTTTCTAGGCGACTGTATAGTATGTCGAGAGTGCTAGGAAATTTGAATTTTGAGAAATGTGTCAATGATTATTAAATCTACTCTGAGGCGGGTGGACAAATTACCCTTAACATTGTACAACAACTTTGTGATACGAAGGCCCTTTCCGATACACAACGAACGGGAATGTCCCTGTCATGTTTAAGATAAAAAAACTATGAGATTTAGCAAATTTGAGTTTACAAGAAGTAGAAAGACGACTAACCAAGTCTAAAACCCTTGCTAGACAATTGTAACATTTAGGTAGGCTAAACCTTCTCACTTTGGCCCTTCTGCAATGAGGCAGATACGTGGCCGATGAATTAAGGGTATCAAAAGCACCGATTTTAACATAATTAGGGTAGTTCTGAAAGACTGGTCAAACGTATTTAGGTATGTTTCATTCAAAATAAATAATTACCCGATGAATTTCAAAAGCATATTGGATGAGACTTATTTAAAGTGTTACCATTATATTCCTTCATTGTCTTTTAAGATCTCAGTTTTATAGTCTACACATTTGACAGGGCACGCAATACCCATGGAGATATGTTTGTCTATATAAGCTTATTGTTAGCAAGTAGACAGAACTTGTTTAGGAGTCATATTCTAGCGATAACTTGTTTGGGGACCAAAAAGGTATAAATGAGGCATGCGGAAAACTTGAAATTTTGTTTTTCTTGGGACTTAAGGTTAAAGGTAAGGATGAGGTCAGAAATTACCATTTGCTTGATGTCTAGCAACACCGAATAAGTTCTGAAGAGACATTTACATTTTCAGACCTAAGATCAGTTACTATAAAAAGATAAACAGATGTCACAAGGAACAAATAATTGGGAAAGTTTTGTATCACGATACAATCCTCACGATGCGATTAGCATGAAGAAAACAGTGTTGTATTGCTAATTTGCTACTGCTCTTGGACGTGGCGGTGTGTGTACTGCATGCTGGGGAAAGTTTTAGCGTGTTTCTTCGTCTTTGGAATCACCATATACACACAACAAAAAAGTAACTACCCCCTTTTTCAAAATACCATAACTTTTTAACTAAATGAGTTTTAGCACAATAATTTGGCAGGCTTATTTCTACATTTATTGCCTAACATCTGTGTGAAAATGCGATTGATCCATGAAGCCATGCATGAATGACCATGCGTTAAATGCAAAAATGCCACCTTTCAAAAGTCACACAAGTCATCTCTTATGCCAAAACAATGGTGAATAATGACATTTTTTGCTTTGTTCATAAAGCGTGTTCACTCAACCATGACATGGTTACAACCTCTTATGTTCGTACAACATGTAAAGATACATTTTCCTGAAAAATACTGGATTTCATTTTTTTCAATAAACTTAATGGATTTTACCATTTCGAAATTGAGAAAGATAGAAAATTTTAAATTGAAGCTCAATGAAAGCGTAAAATATAGCAAAAAAAAAAAAATGACTAGGGGAGGTGTAAGGGGCTCAAACGATAGATGATTAACATAAATAACGCTGAATTATTTACCGGAAACCAATTTTGTTAGAATCCTGCATCACAAATTCCCCAAAATGACCCTTGTGACTTTGAAAAGTGACATTTTTGCTTTTAATGCATGCTCACTCATGCATGACTTGACGGATCAATCACCTTTTCACACATAAGTTAGTCAATATGTGTAAAAATACTCCTGCCAAATTATTTTGCTAAAACTAATTTCGTTAAAACGTTATGGTAGTTTGAAAAAGGGGGTAGTTACTTTTGTTCGTTGTGTTTATTTTAAACACCAACATTATTATATTTAATTCAACCTTGACTATTTTGTACAATGCCTTAAATGATGAACATAGAACATCTACTGTACCACTGCAAGTATAAACAGATAAAGCAAAGCGTTTCCAGCGATGTGCGAAATGCAAACGCAGTCATGCTGTGTAAGAAAAGCGGCAACTGCTGTGACTATTAACCACGTGAACACTGCAAAGACACACATTTTAACCACATTGGCCACACGGGCTTTAGTCATTCACCTAACATACTATAGCTCTCTCACTACCATTTTAACAAATCTTTACAGGCATTTCGTATGATAATGTGATCGTGGTTTTAAGAGGAGTAACGAAGCCGCGGACTCTTCCAAATCATGCCTTAGTCTTAGTCCCATTGTGGTTACAGCCAGGTCTAGGGCATCCACGATCACTGGCATGATCTTCGTCATTCAATACTGGGAGCTTTACCGGGGAGCTTTACTTGCAGAAGAGCTGGGAACATAGGAGTTTCATTCACCAACCTGGCCATTAGGGCTTTTGACTTGGTCAGTCCTCTTTCTGCTTCTTGGAAAATAATCTGTACCTACACTAAACTCCATATCATCTCTGCGCAAATCTACACAAAATGCTAAATCTCATATTATCTCTGCGTTAAAATGATATGGCAGGGAACACACAATTCCTTTCGTTGTATTCTTGGAAGCCGACTCTTAATATTGAAAAGTTTGTATAATGTTACAGGCCATCGTCTACGTGCGCAACGATTTAATAAATAAATGAGGCATATTCCCCCTATTCCAATTCCTGGTTTATTCTTTGACATCTTATTCAACCGACTTCCCTCCAAGCAGGCCTCCGAGAAACTTTTTATCTCCAGCCCTAGAGTACTTTGGTTTTGGTGAGAATATATATTTTCGTAAGTCATAGAAAACTCACTTAGCTAGAGCAAGTGGCTGATGTTTGGGATTGACATGAGAACCAAGGAATAAAGAAGATTAACTTTAAAGAGGAAAGGGGGCAGGAAGGCTAAATGCTTTGAGGAGGATTTTGTTGATTTAGTAATACAAAAACCACCACCACAAAAAACATCAACAACAAATATCCTAAACGGTTTTGATCCCCAATAATGCTATTCACCATAACCATGAGGTGTAACTGTTTCGGATGATGTCGTTAGCACAGATATATGAGACACTATCCATTGCTGCGGAACCAGCACGATGATTTATTATAATGAGTAACATGAAAGCTCCGACTGTTTTTACCGAATACGATTTGGCCCGAGTTCAAATATCCCCAACACGCCCCTTATTTCAATGTCACGTGAGCACCAGTACATCTTGCCGTTGTGGTTCTAAACATTATGCGATACAGATTTTACAGAAGAACGCGTAATTTTAAATTACTGAATTGCACTGGCAATACATTGTTATAGTCTATTGTTTGTTCATTAACGCGTTTTAACACAAACCTTTTTTAAGTGGGAGGGGGTGGGGAGTAGGGCCTTTCATTGTACAATAGTTCATATAAAGATATAATAACTAGGTACAGGGAAGATGAATGTTCCATAAACTTGAACTTACACTTGGCAACCGTTATGCGAGAGTGCGCGCGACGATGTTGCGCGTGATAGTAATGTTCCATAATTCGCACCTATTAATTCCACATCATTCTGGGGAATTGCTGCAACGTAGTGGACATTTTTTTCGTGAGTATTCATCGAGGTAAAGGTACCTTAATGTCATTTACCGTTGTTAGTCTTCTGTTTCATTTGAGTTTTGGCCCATAACGGGTGGAACTACTATTAGTTAATCAGTAACTTTAAGCGTTTGATAAAGTTCATTTTTTTTGCAGACCCATTACAGAGTTACATATTTTTAACCTTAACTTCCTAAACATGCTAAATAGGTTATTATACGTTAGTAGCAGGATATAAAATGTTGGCTCTGAATTTGTTAATACACGAGCATTTTATTTTTAAAGTAGGCTTATTGTTGTTTTCATTAACCTATAGATCAAACTAATGGTTTGTCTTCTAAAGTATAAGAAAAATATGAATTATGCATAATCAAAGTATTTTAGACAAATGCAATTATCAATTATGTTTACTGCTTGTCATCAGCAGCCACCCTGTAATCGCTGATTTGCGTACAATTCTTTCGGTTAAAAAGTTTCAACATATTTTTTTTGTTCAAAATTCTGTAAATCTCACATCTAACTTAGTTTCCTTCTTTAATGAGAACATTCTTTGATATAATTAAGATCAATTAAGTGTCTTTCGCATTCCATACGTGAAGTTCGAATCTCATTAGCGATTCGGAACGTAACACTTGCAAAACACGGTACTTGCAAGCACGCACGATCTGCATGTAGGGTACCAGATTACTAGTTACGGCTAAAACCTGCGTCAATGAGTGGTCTGAAGTTTGAGCCAGCGGTGGCCTTTTAGTCCAACGAATGTTATCCGATGTCTTTTTCTGCTTGTGATTCTAGTTCTACTCATGTTTCTAGCAATAACGTCATGGCGCTCGGTCACGGTTCACTAGCATCACGGCAGCAAATGAGAATGTTAGACAACTTTCTTATTCACATACTACTCACTCCTAAATATGTTGTTCTTTATTTTTTAGTTGAATGTGGTTTCGGGTGTCAATCAATGCTGTATTTTATAATTCACTTTCTCGACGACGACGTCAAAAACATTTGACGTCAACAAAATGCTAATTAACTTTTCTTTTGAGTCAATTTATCATTCTACTTTTGCATTATTTACCATGATCTTTCAAAACCCCTGTCGGGGTTAACCCTTATATCACTTCTGCATGCCTTGTACCGTAGATCGCATGAGCCACTGTCATAATAATCATAATCTATTTTATCAAACATATAAAAAAGTAGGCCTATTGATTAAAATTTATCCGTCATCAAAACCAAATTGCTTTGGATTATCTTCGGTTTTTCGGTTTTTGTGTACTGTATTATCAGTAGCTTCCAAATTATGTATCTGGTTAAATTAATTTGTATTGTTTGTATTGTTGAGTTTTTGTTTCGTGTGGTTTGCCAAAGCTGATCTTTGTTTTCTCTGGAAGGGCTTTACACATCACATGACTTAAAGAGCATCCGGTTACCTACGTGTTTCTGAAAGGCTGAAACAAGCCAGTTGAACCGTGTATCGGCTCATTACATATTTCCCTGAAATTGACAGGCCTATTTTTTTTAAATGTATTTGAACTGTTTTGATCTAATTTAACAGGTAAATCCACGCTGCAAAACCAGCACGTTAAAACTAACACCCCCGTTTTATGAAAAGAATTTCACACAGAGCGTTAAAGGCGGTGGATCTCATTTGCATGCCTAAAAATTAACATTATGTAAATACAATGGCATTTAGAAGAAAATGCCATCTGGCAACGTTTAGCAAAATATAGGAGCTAGAAACTCAGATTTAGTGGAATTATAGTGACCGTTAGACTTTGATTTGAATTTTTATTCGCGAGAAAAAAAATCCTACCATACAGCGTACACTAAACGGCTATTGTTTTTCTTTCGCATTTTTCAAATTATAGGTAATTACTGACCGCTAGATTTCACAGACATGCCCTTCATCAATAGCCTAAGGGCATGAGTTATATTTTCCTAGTCTGTGGTGATGTTTGCAAATGAGATCCACTGCCTTTAAACTTGGCAAACTATTTTTACGATTGGACTCTACCAAATTCCGCCTAAGTAGGTAAGCCTACATCCCAGCGTCTGAAGCTACCCTGGACTATACAGTCACATAGTACAACTTGAGCAACGGCCAAGTTTTCAAATTGTCTATCATATATAGACCTTTTTTTGCAAAACTTTACAATGTATGAATCCCAAGTCATGAACATTGCATATTTATGCATGTATATTTACTTGGATTAAATCTGAGCAAAAGCAATTTGATGTCCAAATAAAAGAAGAAGAAGAAATATCACAGCTGTGCTTGCTTTACTATGTCCTTGACGTTGGAAATAGAGCGCGTTTATACAATGATGTGGGTTGGGTGTATTTGTAAAAATGCTATTGCTACCACCGTGTAACAAAGCAAGTCGTAGATATTTACTTTGAGGGCATGCCCGACTTCAATTCGTAGTTTAACATTTGTTTGTAAGTCTGAAAATGTATTCAATACATCCTATTGAACTTGTTCAGCCCCACGCTGGCGTTTTTATTTTGTCAAACTGAAAGGAAGTTTGACAATACACAAATCAATGGTCTCGAAAAAAAACCGCAAAGCAATCACGAGAGAATAGTTTTGTTTCTTCCTTCGGGGAAAAATTAAGTTTAATTAAACAACACACCCTGCATTTTATAGCAATTGCAAATGTATTTCAATGCAAATTATGCAATAATGTATAATCTTGTAGGAAAGATGCTAGCTAATAGTCTGAGCTTCGTGATTCTTCACGATACAAGGCCTAACATTGAAGCCTTGAGAAAGTGCTTCAAATGGTGACAATTATTGAACGACATTACCAGTCTATTTTATAGAATGTTTGTCCACAGGGCATTCATTCATGAGCTAATATTCATATATACATATTTACAGGAGCGGCGGCAGGTATTAGGAGGGGTGAAAATTCTGTTGAGAAAATTTTGCCTGCTAAATTACAAGCCAAACATTATCCGAGAAGCAAAAAAAAGGGGGGGGGGCACGGGACGACGACGGCCAAAATCATTTTTAGCCTGCCAACATTCCCCCCCCCCTTCCCAGAAGTTTTATCTGCGGCTGGCCCCCCCCCCCCCTCCTCCCCCTGCCTCCCTCCTATATATTGATAGTAACCGCATAACTGACACTACAATGTAGGTCAGATGTCAAAGTTTGACAATTTTTTAATGTGGTTTCCACAACATCTAAAAATGTTAAACACGACCTGATTACGGTACTATTTAATTTGGTGAGATTTTCAAGATTAATATGGGAAACTGGCTATAAAAAACGCCAAGTAACAGAATTTTTTAGTTTCAAATAATTTGTCCTCGTTAACCAACAGACAAAGCTGCACTGCCTGGAAAATGCAACGAAAAGGGTGTTGCTCCGTGTCTGACTTGGTTTTGAATTTTAGTCTCAATATGTCTACTTCCGACTCAAAATACCTTTTCTGACCCCAATATATATGTATAGTCATTTAAATTTCAAGGAATTAGTTGGCAACGACGGAAGCCACATCTTAAATATTGTCAAACTGGAATCTGACTTAATATGACAGTGTTCGAATTTACAAACATCCTACCCAGGTCGAAAATCTCATAGAAACCAGTAAAAGCCAGTAGAGACTTTTTACTGGTTTTTACTGGTTTTCTAGAATCCAGTAGAGTGTACTGGTTTCAGAAAATAATGGAACCATTAGAAACCAGTAAGTTCTAATGGTAGGAATACAAGTAGAAACCAATAAAAACCAGTATGGATCTAATGGTTTGATCATGGGTGTAAACATATGAAGTCAAACCACTAGAAACCTTTAGAAACCAGTAGACGCGCGGTTTGATGACCAGTAGAAACCAATAGAAACCAGTAGGCTGTGCATCGAACAAATATGCAATCCAAACTAGTAGAAACCAATAGAATTTAATGGTTTTCAATACCAGTTGAAAGAATTAGTTATCTAATGGCTCTATGTGTGTAAAAAAGTATTCGTCACAACAGTTGAAACGTTCACAAACCAGCAGTCTTATTATACAGGGTGGTCCAGAAAGAATGCTACACATGCGATAACTAATTTCTTCAACATCATCTGCAATATGTCATTAGTTTTTGTTTCAGCGATTAGAACATTCTTTTTCCAACAATATTAAACCATGATCATTGATTTTGAGTCATTCATTTGGGTCCTGCGGCCATTTTTCCGAGGCAATGTCATTTCCCAAATTTGCCAATTTTTCATCAGCGGCGGTCATCTGAACACAGAGATATTCTCGCGTCTCAGCGTGCCATACCAGACAAACCGCGATGGCAATGGAGATGCAGCTCACATGGTCTTCCTTATCAAAGCGAGGGCATTCCTGCCCTTTGTCTCGGCGGAGCTTATTCTATGGCATACCATTACGTGAGAATATTTCGGTGTTCTGATGATCGCTGGAAGTTAAAATAGCAAATTTAGGAAATTACATTGCCTTAGATAAATAGCCCTAAGATCCAAACACCGCAATCAAAATTAATAATCATGGTATCATTTTGTTGGAAAACCAATGACATATTGTGAATAACTTTGAAGAAATTAACGATCGCATGTGTCTGTGTGTAGCATTCTTTTTGGGCCACGCTGTATTGTTTTTAAACCAATAGAATTAACTGAACGCCAGTAGGATCTAATGATTTGATCATGGGTGTAAAAATACTAGTTCAAACTAGTAAAAACCAGTAGGATCTAATGGTTTGAAAAGGAAATTAAGTTTAGTAATTAAATTCCAGATTTTTATTGTTGAATCATATACTACCCATGCAAATTACCCCATTTTTTCGGCTCCCAAGTATACAATGTCTGCAGTATAACATCTCAGTCCCAGTAAGAGATGTACAGCACTGTTGTTATGAGTAAAAACATACTAACTTGTAGGTTCAAGTGTAGATTTCAACTGTTTTTTAAATGGTCTTCTACTGGTTTCTATTAGTTCCGGCAGGAATTTCTATTGGTTCCAATAAGAATTCTCACTGGTCTGCCACTAATTCCAGTACAAATGCCCTGTTGGTTTCTACTGGATTTTTATTTCACTTTCCATATTGAAACCAGTACAGAATTGGTCTCTACTGGACCAGTAGAAACCAACAGAATTCTACTGGTGTTAAGTCTAGTATTGGTTTCTATGGGAATTTCGACCTGGGCAGAATAAAAACAACAACAACTTAAGACAGTTAGTAGTGCTGTCACTGATAAAATATATACAAATAAATATTGGCGCATGTATTAGTGTCTTGGACACAAAAACTCTATAGCACACCAGTCTATCCAGTGAGGACAAGGGGAATATTTACTTAATGATTTTCACTTTTTAATAACCATTCAAGATCATTTTTAAGTGTATATTTTCCAGATCCTCATTATCTAGACCTTATATCATAAGCGCTACTAAAGTGAAGGATCATGCGGTTCAGATTAGTTTTTACACCGGAAACATATTTAAACGATGTCTCTAACACATTCTCTTTTGAAAATCATCGTTGGTTTTCCATTCATTTCCACCACCACACCTTTTGTAATACTTCCTACACGTACATGTTAAATAGTACTCCCCACACGCTTAGCATTACTGTGTGCCTTTCCTATGTACATGGTACCACGTAAACCAGTCGTACGTACAAGGACCAGATATGGTGATTATCATTTTATACAGTTGACTCAGAATATTGTCACACAAACGTAATCTCAATAGTGCAGTAGGAATAAATTTTATCACGCACCCACACACAAAAGTCCCATTCATTGAAAAGCATCATGCATGAAACCTCATTTTACATGCATTCATTTCGTCATTTGTTGACTCCATTTTCAATTCTTTGCTGTCACGCTTTTTTGAGGTTTGAACTTTTCTAAAGAATTTATATACAAAAAAGAAACCCCATTTTTTTTTCTCACCACAAGAACTACGCAGTAAAGTAAACGACATGTATATCAGAATCAATATTGCTTTTATTCCCTTCATATCATCGCCTGAGTTGCTATTTCAAAGATACAATTTAACATTGCGTCGGTTCACTTAACACATTTGTCAAACTTTGATATGTGAGCTCTATAACATTACTAAAATAATGGACAAATAAGCACACTGAAATACAAAATTTTGGAAAGTTATGCTTCCACTGACCAGACATACATAAAAAACATCACCCGTGACTTATGCATAACTCATGTGTGGTGTCTACGCGGGAAATAGACATGGCAAAGCCTCATTACTCATAGAATTTCACTCTTGTTAAACACTAAATGATCGTTTTAAAAGTACAATGTTTTCAGGGCTTCAATTTTAGACTTTCTCAAACACACACATTACATGAAGGACTATATAGTTTAGATTTGTTTACACTTGAAATAGTGTTAATTTTGGCCTTTAATGAAATTCGTGTGAATACAAATCCTGGAAAGAAAAACAAGAAATAAGCCCATGGCATTGTAACGTACAGACGAATACATACAGAGACATACAGACGTACACAGTGGCATAGACACGAATAACCATGTAGGGTTGAATATACAGACATTTCGTATTATGTGCTCGATTCCACTTTGCGTCTATAATATACTCAACGTCACACAGTGGACCAGATCAAGCTTAAAGTGCGACAAAAAAGGCCCAAAAGGTCATATCGTCAATCTGATAATATTAATATTCTCTTCAAAGATACCCCTTGACGTATCCTAGAATGTCATATTTTTTTCTCTCTAAAGGCATATTATGTACTTTATCTTTAAACGGAACACAATTGAGGGGGTCGGCGGAAAATAGTGCTAACCCACAAAAGTGTCATTTTGAGATAATCGATTTTTAAAGTTTGAAAAAATCCATAAATCACAGTCTTTGGTCAGGTGTCTTGAAATTTAGTCAAATGAAAGAATGAACATTAAAGATGATCCTCTGTGAATATGGAGAACAAAGATTAAGATATATAGAGTTGTACATTTTATATCATTTCTGACATAAAATCAGTTAGCAGTGGCTTAGCACTACTTATTTCTCCTGAAATTAATACATGCAAAATCCCACAGGAAATTTTCATCAAATTTAAGTTTTATTCACACAACTGCTTCTTTATCGAATGAGGTTAATTCTTGAGATCCTTCTAAACATAAATTTCCACAAAACAACAAAAAAGTATTTTTTTTTTTTTTTACTTTTCTAGCTTGAAAATAGTGCTAACCCACAGGTAAAAAGGTTAATTCGTACAAATCTGATAAATCTTTTTGTTTTACCAGCTACCTACATTTCGTACCGAAGTTAAAATTGCCAAAAAACTTGTCGCTCTAACATTTAGGATGAATATAGTGCTAAACCACAAAAAAAAAGACATATTGAAAACATAGGTAAACATATGTAAACCGTGGCATTACCGTTACCCAGCATGGCCTGGTAGTAGGTTTCAGGTTCGAATCCTGTTGGGTCAATCTTTTTCTGAGTCATTAAAAATAACAGATCAAGCATTTGATCTTATTTATCATTAATTTGATAATACAAAGATGAACAGCAAATTCATTCTGCATATTGAAAACATCTTGAAAACTGGGGCTTAGCACTATATTTCTGCTAAAAAGTTGATGCTTTTTTCGGGGATAAAAGGTATCCATCTTTATTTGTCGAATTCAAATATATTTTTTACACAAGGTAGAGTGGTGGATAAGGATCATGAGAACGTGTGTAACTCAATTTTCACAAAAGTAAGGGTTAGCATATTCCTCCGACCCTCTCAATTTTCAGCATTTTGTTAACATTTGTTTAAAAAAGGACCACTATCATTTTGAACAAATTTTCAAAATTTAAAAAAAAAGTTTGGGCCCTTTAATAGCATTAGCGTATTTGTCTAAATATTAATTAATTTTAATGAAATTTGTCAAGTTTGGCACAGTCAAGCACGTTTTTTCTTTGTTATTTCAATAAAAATATCTTTAAAAAATCTTCTTTTTTAGAAGTGGGAGCAATAAAACAATAGACCGTCTTGGTCCGTCATTTGATAAGTACTGAGATATTTCCCAATATTTCAGCTTTCTAGCGATACCACATTTGCATCTGTCCACATCCGCGAAAGTACTAGTTACTATTTCTGAAAGTATATATTCGCGATTCGTATTTATGAGGATATTTAGTCCTAGACAGCTTTGTCTCCATGAACGACATTTAACACAAAGTCTGAAAAGTTTAAGGGCCTCTGTAAGAATTAAGTAATAAACATTTTTTCAAGTTTGTGCAGTTCACTTGTAAAGAAGTATTACACGAAATTGTTAAATTTTATAAAATTCATTAGCGCATGGTACTACTAAAGATAGAATCCATTAAATATTCAATGTCACGGACGGACAGGATAGAAATGGGTCTCTAAACTTGTCAGTGATCTTTTGTTCTTTCTATCTAAACGAAACAATGCTGACAATTTCTTTTCATTGCAGATGTTAGTCTAATAAGTTGACTCCCCTGACATATGTATAATTATGAAGCAAGCTGCAACTTTTACTAGAACGACAAAAGTTTTTGTCACGGACGGACACTTCCAGTGTCACGGACGGACATTTTTTGTCACAAATGGACATTATCCCAATTAAAATTTATATTTCATCCCAGATTCCAGTATTCATATCACATATAAACTTGAAAAGATGAATAAACTAGAAATTTTGTGTGTCCACAGGACACAGATGCCCCAGCTATAATGCAGTCAGTAAGCATTTCTTATTGAGTGTGTGGAAACCATTTTGCATGAGCTGTGACCTTTGACCTTTGAATTGCAGACTCCAACTTGAACTTGACTTGTAGTTTAGTGTCATCTACCTACATACCACATTTTTTTTAAATTCTGTCAAATATTTATCAAGTTATCACCGCAAAACCGCTTTGCATATATAATGCGCTTTGACCTCTGACCTTTTACCTGCAGACTCCAAATTCGAACTTGACTTGTATTTGATTGCCATCTATCTACATTCCAAAACATTTTTTTTAAATTCCGTCGAATATTATTCAAGTTATCATTCAGAAACCAATCTGCATATATAATGAGCTGTGACCTTTGACCTTGGACTTGCGGACTCCAAATTCAAACATTACCTGTATTATAGTGTAATCTACCTACACACCAAAAATATTTAAAATCCGTCAAATGTTTTTTAAGTTATCGTAAGGAAACAAATTAGGGGGACGGACGGACGAACAGACTGACGGGGCAACGCTTAATGGCCCCTCGAGACTTTGTCTGCGGGGGCATGAAAACACTTGTATGTGAGTGTGTGATGGGGGAGGGGTTATTTGGGGGTATATTTATGACTTACAATACCATTTATTGGATTTATGTAATGAATTATCTCCACAAACTGATAAAACACATTTACAAAATCATTGAATAAGAAATCCCCTATTGTACCATTGCAGTATAATGCAAATGTCCGTCCGTGACAAAATTTTGTCCGTCCGTGACAATATTCAAATTCATATTTAGCATATGAATATTTAATTGATCTGGGTTTCATACATACACATTATAGGTTTTTTGCTAGTGAGATAGCTCAGCATGTTTTTACTTAAATTTATTACTTCAGCAATAGAACAAAAAACTTTTAAATTTTCTTTCTGTCACGGACGGACAAATTTGCATAAACTTGAATAGAAAAATGCGGTTTGACCATTATTGTACAAATATATCACAATATTTTTCTGCATTTTAGCAAACTGGTGTTTCATCTATAATTATTTGCAAACAAAACATGGAACAATCTAATGATTGTCAAAATAGAACCAAATCAATATTTCTCAAAAGTGTCCGTCCGTGAGAGCAGTGTTCAACACCCCTATTCGAAAGTGAGTCATTCCAATCGCTTTCCGGACCTTACCAAATAAAACAAATATGGATTTTAGTAACTTTTGATATCAATGAAAGATCCGGCAGTGATTACATCATAAGAATATCAAAATGAATTTTTTACCCCAATGCTCACTTTAACCGATCAGGCTCATTTTTCTGTGCGCGTGCATTGTTGACGGTACAACATTTACCAGTAGAGGGTGCGCTTATCCACAGAACGAATCAGAGCCCTGATTTTTGCTCGTAGATGACACAATAATTTTGGCAGAAAGCCCCGCTAATTTTAAGTAGCACACTGAATGCGATACAAGGATATTGTAAAACGTAACACTTAACTGTCAGTTGAAGTAACACAAATATATATATGAATATAGATATATATTTTTTATGAATTTACCAAATTTTATAATTTTGTCCTGAAAAAGTAAATGTGGTATGAGTTTGTTATCTTGGAGTACAGTTTAATGGTACTTCAAAAATAATTTTCAAAGCAGATAATGCAGGCCAGAATAGCCTTACACCGTATGTTGACTAAAGTGGAACAAATTCAGTTGTCACTTGATATTCATTGTTATTTATTTGACCATTTGATTTTGTTATTGTTATTGTAAGGGAGTGACGTCTGAGCAGGCGCGGTTTTAGACCGAACAATTTTGGGGGGCTACTGGGGGCTTCATTCGCGGCCAAATTCCAGGTCCAAAATTTTTCTCGGTCAAAAAAACGCAAAATTTTCCATTCCAAATTCGAGGTCAAATTTCTTTACGATCAACTCAGTCGCCGAAAAGGTCGCTCAGAATTTTTTTTACACTACGAAAAATTGGGGGGGGGGGCTTGGGCAAATTTTTGGGGACGTAGAACCGCGCCTGCGTCTGAGAAAATGATGAAGATATAAAGCAGATTGAAGTTCTCCTTATGATATTTCTTCGAACTGTATTATCCGTAAAATGGTATACCCCGGATTGAATAATTTATGGAAAGACTGGACGAGGATTGCTTTTAATTCATGTGAAGTGCAGAATAGTCAATTTTGAGATTATTTTTTAAAGTATATATCTGCCTTCCATAAAGATGAAAATTTGGATGTTACCTCCTTATGATCAAAATTCCTGAAAGACATTATGGCTAAGCCAAAAGATAATGGAATGGGTTTGAATATCAATTCTTTGTTAAAATTAAGGCTTAATGACATTTTTTGTCAAGATAGGAGAGACGCAGTATGGTCAAATCATATTTCCACAAATTATATAATATCAAAATGCAACCACGTTTTAGTGGCAAGATTGGGAACACTTGAGAATGCCTCAAGAACCAAATCAGTTGAAATATATACCAATTATACACCAGCTGGAGTAGATTTCCCGGCTGAAGGATTTGTCTCTAATTTGTTTACTTATGGAGAATCAAGCCTGAACATGCTAGTTTTGTAATTCTATCGTGCCCCGATAGATATAAGAAGTCATAAAGAGCTACACAACAGGT
>JZLH01S0129032.1:25994-40213 GCA_001188425.1 Eucidaris tribuloides
TTAAACACGGAGTAAAATACTATTAAACGTACAAAATTGTCAATTTTTCGGCGCGCTACGCGCGAAATTTTTGGATTTTTTTCACTTTTGTCTCCCCCCATCCGAGACATGGATCGACGCCCCTGGGTAGGAAATCTCATTTGCAACCCTCCCATACCACAAAAACTTTATTCCTGCCTTAAGGCTATTATTCATGAAGGACTTGTCTTTGAAATCTGAAGATGATAAATAACCTAGATTTTGTAATGTGAAACAAAACAAAACAAAACTTGTGTAGTGATGTTCTAGACACACTGTTCCAAATCTCATTTAAGCATATCGTAGACCTACAATATTCATGAGTATATCAGGCGAATTACAGTACCAGATGGTTGTGCTGGCATGTGTCAGGTTGAAAGCAATGAACGGCCATTTACGGGTATACATACACCTATTGCATTGCATGTAATGTATAGCACTGTCCATGGAGGCAAAAAGACCTACATGCACGGTCTAAAAATAGACTATAGTAGAATATTTGTCACGCGAGACAAAAAAAAATCAAATCGAAGTCAAACGTTTAGTATAATTCCACTAAAACTGAGTTTCTAGCTCCAACACTTTGCTGAAGGTTCATAGATAGCATTTTCTTCTATGTACCAGTGTATTTGCACAATGTTAAATTGTATGCGTGCAAAAGAGAAACCCGGCCTTTAAACATGAAAATGATAATCAGTTGAGGTAGACTCAGGTATCAAGGAATTGGGGTGTGGGGGGGGGGTGACGGGGATGTAGCCCTCCTTGATTTTTTTTGGGGGGGTATTGCCTTTGTAATAATTCTGTACCATTCATTTTTTGTTAAAACCGTTCAAAATTTTTAGAAAACCTCCATTTATTTTACTTAACATCGGGCAGCAGTTGTAGCATTTCATTGGCCTTATTCTCTTCCTATCCTTATCACATCCTTTCTCTTTATTCGAATTTATTTGCACGATAAAAAACCACATATATTTCACTCTCTAAATATGTCTGCACGACGAGCCACGGGCGGGGCATTTTCTGTTTACAGAAACATTTCCAGCGATCTTGGTAGAGTGAAAAATATCACCAGTCCCTCATTCCGACCATAATATGAATAAGTAGGCTCAAATTGTTGGAAATTTAGATTTGTCATTTTAAAGGCAGGGCGACTCTTCCACACTCCTACAAATTAATATTGTGTTAATAAATAGAAGAAAAAATGCCATGTTTTAAGCGTTAGTAAAATATAGGAGCTAGATACTAGATTTAGTAGAATCGTTAGACTTCTCATTGTCATCGTTTTTGACGCACTTTTCGAACTATTGGTAATTAATGATCTTCAGATTTCACGGACATGTCCTATATAAATAACCTCAGGGCATGAGCGATGTTTTGCTGTGCTGCGTGAGGGGTAATGTGTAGCACAAAAATGGCTCTCTAGACAATTTTTCTAAACTATTTTCATCATTTTACACAATACATCATTTGAATATTGTCATCTAATGTATTCCTCAATAAGTTCGAAAAATATCTGGTTCGACTGTACAAATGATATATTTTTTTTCATTATTTCTGTGCATAACTCATATTAATAAGAAAATAAAAACACAAACACAAACAAAGCTGATATACACTGTGAAAGCTTTGAAACGGGTTGGCAAAACCTCAAACCTTAGTCTTACTGCCAAACGATATTCAGGAATGGAGAAAACTGAAATCGTGCTGAACGATCACAATTTACGGGGCCGAAACCCCTCACAAGTGGGACGTCTTGAATCTTGAATCAAGACTACTCAACAGTTTATGATCTTTGTTCCTGTATAGACTTGATTCAGATTCCCGTGTCAGGACGACTCACCGGCGGACTACTCCTCAAGTTTCGACTCCCACCTGACAACTCCACCAAGAACAACTTGAAACTGGAAAGGGGGAAGGGGGAATGGTCTTTGGGAGGATTGGTCGTCCGGAGAACTTGTCAGATGAGAGTCTTCAACAGGGGACTTGTTCTCCGGGATGCTAAATTTTTAGCCCTAGAACCGCGGATGCCACGAGCACAAGTTCTATCAAAAGGAGACATATACAACGAATTTGAATCTTTGAAAGACATACCTTCCCCCGGGCAATTGAACTTTTGAAGAAACAAGTCTGTAATTATGTAATGTCTTATTCAATTGTTTCTCAACAGTACATACACTGATACGGAACACCGCGGCTCGGCTCATCACATGCAGTCGGATCAAATTCCACTTCCCTAGTCATCCAGTCCTCCAGTAATAGGTATACACCGCCGTCCTGTCAACCTGTATTTAGCGTTGAAACACCCAGCCCATCTTCTTGAAAGTCGAACAGGTCACACCCATCTGTATAATTATTTCGTAGGTCCTTGTTTCAAGAACAACTTCATCTCCATATTATCAGTCGAATTTCGCTAAAAACTATATACAGAAGAGTGATTAATGTCAAAGGAGATACTTTTTGAAGTTTGATTCAACCACTGCTGTCTATATTTTTTTGTTTCTTAATCAATTCTCATGTTTCGTAATACGTTGCGTCACTAGCATCCAACCCGGACAGGCTAGATTTCCCACTTCCAGGTCGACATGCATGGTAGATTCCGGGCGATGCGTGTTGATCGATTGAAGAAAAAAAAATCCTAATAAAACGGGACAATCCATATTCAGGAAAGAAACAGGAGGAATTAGTTTATTTGAAAAGACGAACCATTAGAAGCTTGCGACAACGAAGAGTCGGAACAACAGAGGTGTTGCACGTGGAGAATCAGTTCGGGCTGTCTACTTTTATCCAAGATGCAATGCGCCAAATAGCCCTGCTAGGGTCTGCCGTATGATGGCACTATATAATGCGAAATGCAAGAATTTTATCTTTTCTCACATTTCCATGACACCAAGTGTCGATTATAGGTATAGGTTATAGTAAAAACACATCGTATATATATATATATTTTTATTTTGTATTTGATGTAGAAAAACTAATAGTTTTAAAGTGATAGGCTAACATTGTGGAGCTTCAATTTAAAAAATTGTCAAACTTTGATATCTGAGCTACATAGTAGTGTTAAAATGGACAAATAAACACCCTAAAATACAAAAGTTTTGAAAAGTTACACTGCCAATGGCAAGTTATACATGAATAAACAATAAAACTCGGGGCGAGTTTTATTAACCTAGGTGTACACACAGTAAGTCTATGGGAGGAAATGGGCAAGTGAATCTGGTCAACTTACGATTTTCACTTTTTTAAAGCACTAAATAATCATTTTGAAATACAATTTTTTCATGGCTTCATTTTTAGACCTCATCAAAGACACTGGTAGCATGGGGAATCATGCAGCTCAGATTTTTTTAACTGTGGTAAATGTTAGCCAATACCTTTAAAGCTACATCTTTCCCTGTTTCAGTGGTTTTTACCTTTTATTTACCCACCGTATCTAACGTTGTTAATCTGATAATCAATTATTTAGAACAGAATAATATCTCAAATTGACAAGTTTTTTTTGTATAAAAGATGTTTTCGTACTTTTGTTATGTTTGGTAATGTCAAAATACTTGTAATATCCAATATTTTTATATTTAGTTGTGTGTATTGTTTATTTGTCCATAATATCAAACGTTGGTAATCAGGTAGTTTATCGGCATTTAGACAAAATATTATCTAAAACTGACAAGGTACCATTTGATGCAGTGTAAAGGCTATTTCTTATCTTGTCTCTTTTGTATTGTATTGTTGTGTCAGCATATTATTTAAAACTATATCTTCCATTGTTTATGTTTCAATGGTTTGTACCGTTCATTTAAGTACTGTTTCAAGCGTTTATTATATTTTATTCTCATTTAGACCATATATTATCTCTTTGACAAGGGTTCCATCTGATGTGGGTTATAGGTTATTTTGTGTTTGGTTTGTAATTGTCATGTCATCATACTTAAATAACAACAACCGGGAATTGTGTATGTTACTGTTAATGTAGACTCTAAAAACTTGAATGCTATCTCGACATTTAAAAGGGCCGAAGAGAGGCCACAGTTTCCAAATGTTGTATTTAACTTTCAACCACATGAACGAGAATCTGAATCAAGTCTGTCTACAGGAACAACGATCATAAATTGCTGAGTAGTCTTGGTTCAAGACGTCCCACTTGTGAGGGGATAAAAGGTTGGATGTAACATCTAGAAAGCGTTGTAAAGTGTGGTCACTCCTGGTCCCCTTTAAATCTTGAGATAATATTTCCGTTTTTAGGGCGTATTCACAGTTTACAGACATGTCATTAGGCGGATATTTTACTCGTATTTAAAACAAAATTTTATTTAAAATTGACAATGCACCATTTAATTTAGTTAAGAGGTTAATTTGTATGTTTGGTTTTGTTTTGCAATGGTTTCCAGGGGTGTATTCAAGATGTTTTTTTTTTCTGAGTGAGTCGTAATCATATTTTTTTCTTTTTACCTTTTCAAACTGTTTTTTCTGGGCGGGTCGTTGATAATAATTTTTGGACCTTTTCCCGATTATTGTTTTTACTGCGTGATTGGGATAAGTTTGTTGAATTATCCATAATCAATTGTGTTGGAGGGTGGGCCGTGATCATAATTTGTGGGATCTTTTTACCACGAAGTAGTGAAAATATGTGATCAGAATGTACCTGATCAATGCTTTTAAATTTATGTAATTGTGATAAATACCTACAAAAAAATTCTTTGGAGAAAATGTGGGCCTTCTGATTTTTTTTTCGTGTTCCTACGACCATCCTGCCCACCCCTTGCATTCACCCATGGTTTCCCTTCTTTTTCTCTCTGTATAAACTATGTTTTACGACAAGAATATATGAATAAAGTCAGTTTTATAGTGTGGTGGTCATATTATCATTCCATTTACCGTGTTTTATTTCAATTTCGTGTTGTATGTATAAAAAACTGAAGAGTTTGTGTATAATAGTAATATATCCTCACACGCAAGATATGATAGCTTATTTGTTCTGTAGACGTAGTGCTAGAAGTATAAGTAGTGGTAGTAGTGGTAGTAGTAGTAGTAGTAGTAGTAGTAGTAGTTGTAGTAGTAGTAGTAGTAGTAGCAGTAGCAGTAGTATTAATAGTAGAACTTGTAACAGTAGTAGAAGTACTAGTAGTAGTAGTAGTAGCAGAAGTAGTAGAAGTAGTAGTAGTAGTAGTAGTAGTAGTAGTAGTAGTAGTAGTAGAAGCAGTAAGAGTAATAGTAGTGGTAGTAGTAGTAGTAATAGTAGTAGTAATACTAAGTACTAGTAGTAGCAGTAGTAGTGGTGGTGGTGGTAGTAGTTGTAGTAGTAGCAGTAGTAGTAGCAGAAGTAGTAGAAGTAGTAGTAGTAGTAGTAGTAGTAGTAGTAGTAGTAGTAGTAGTAGTAGAAGCAGTAAGAGTAATAGTAGTGGTAGTAGTAGTAGTAATAGTAGTAGTAATACTAAGTACTAGTAGTAGCAGTAGTAGTGGTGGTGGTGGTAGTAGTTGTAGTAGTAGCAGTAGTAGTAGTAGCAGCAGTAGTAGCAGTGTTGGTGGTAGTAGTAGTAGTAGTCGTAGTAGTAGTAATAGTAGTGATAGTAGTAGTAGTAGTGGTGGTGGTGGTCATGATAGTAGAATATGGTAATAGTGGTAATGATGGTAATGATGGTGGTGGTGGTAGTAGTAGTAGTAGCGGTAGTAGTAGTAGTAGTAGTAGTAGTAGTAGTAGTAGTAGTAGTAGTAGTAGTAGTAGTAGTAGTAGTAGTAATCGTCGTCGTCGTCGTAGTAGTAGTAGTGGTAGTAGTAATAGTCTAGTAGATTTAGTAGATGTATCAGTATGGTAGTAATAGTAATAATAGCAATAATAATAGTAGTACGTCCACACACTGCATATATTTTGGTTAAAACGATTAAATAAAGTTTATTAGAATGCTAAAAACACAATTATGGTTCATAATTTTTTACATACGTTCAATGTAAATACAAATATTTGCTAAAATGATAAATAAAACAAGAATAAATACAGTGGCACATTAAACGCTCTGTGACGCTGAGAGTGTAGAAATAATTCGAATACAAGAGAATGTGTTATATACACTCACTAAAGTAAATTACCATTCATGAGTTAATGCTGAAGGATAAATTTAATTTGTTTATTTTATTTCTGTCAAAATATACTTCAATAATATTGCCACCCTTTTTGCCACCAGGGCATATCCTGGATGTTTAAAAGACCATGATAACATTGATACATTTATAAAGCTACACACTGAGTCGCCATTTTCTCCATTCCTTATTCCAGAAACATAAATTTCATGAGATTAAATATTTACTATAACTACTTACTCTGTATTTTTTTCTTAACCGAAAAGTCAATTGTATAGTGAGTGCACAGTATGCCATAAATAGGTCAACTGCAAGGATGTATTTTTGTATGTTTCAATGTGGCCCGTTGTGGCAAGGTTTGCAACCCTCTTTGCGCCATTCTTTTAAAATTATATTAAATATTTCACAGAACTCTATACTCTAAAATAACTGTTCATCTATATGTCGAAACCGCCTCCTTCATTAGATACACTACTCTTTGGTTAGTCAAATTGGAAATACTAAAAATAGTTCGCCCTTTGCTATTTACATATCCTCACACCATTCCTATCAAATCAATCATTCATGTAAATATTTCATATAGTACTAATCCCTATACCACGTGTTTGTTTCATTTACAATATGAAGCGAACTTTTCAAAAGTCCCGAACTTTAATCCACTCAATAAAGAAAGTTTCTAAAAATGTTCTTATAGCGTAATAGAGTACAAAAGTGTGATGTCACTCTGGTTCAGAAATAAGTGTGGACAATAGCGGAACCAGGACTGATGGAATGCGTCGAAGCTGATTCTTTTTACCAAGAAGAGCTGCAGTTGCACCGAGTTATGGTTTGGCTATTGTCCGACACATATTTCCGAACCAGTTCAAGTTGACGTCTTCATTTCTGGTCTCTATAATTCATAACTGGACCGAGGCCCGTTCTTGATGGAATCAAAATGATGTTACATAAGTTAATACATTTTTATATTCATATTTGCGTCGATTCCTACGTACTCCGTCCCCGCGAAACTACAATTCCATAATAGTGCTGCAATTTCGTCAAAATAAGTGCAATGATATGAAAAAATTGTGTTTATGGTCTTTCGGTGGTTTATCTTTGACAGATGAATAACAATACAATACCAAATTACAGTGTATCTCCGAAATTCAAGAATAAAACCTAAAAGCGTTTTCATCCTAAAAAAATGGACATGTAATAATTATTACACGTTAGTCGAAATTGCAATATCTTTGGTAAAATAAAATATGAATACGACTGCATTTAATAGGCCAGTTTTCTAACATATTCAAATTTACAATTTTATCTTTCGTGTTGGCCAGTGAAAGGCTCTATTCCATAATCACGTGTTCAATGAAAATACACAGAATTGAGCTCACATAAGCGTCGGCCAAATTCTAATGTTGTTAGCAACAACTTCTTGAAAAAGGGTATTGAATAAACATTAGTAAAGCGGCCTATTAAATGGGAAAGTTCGAAGTGTGTTACCTTTAAAAAAAATCAAAAGCACCAGATATTTTTCTGTGTATATTTAATACCATTTTACCACAACTTTGATGGTCATTACTTTTGTAATTGCATTCCTCTTCAGCGAACATAGTCATACAATCCTTGCTTAGCGCTCATGAGGGCCAATTTTTGCGAGTGAAAATCTATAGAAAATGAAAATAAAATCAAAAGCGAAAAAAAAACCGTTAAAGACAACCACTTTGCGCTGGCACATCTAATAGTTTAATTCAGTTAATGTTGATTTTTTTTTTCAAATATTTATTATACTATTAACATATTCACAAAGAAATATACATGTACATGCCATTTTATGGAACAAAACTATGTATGATTCTAAACATTTATTCTTGGTATATATTTTTTTTACATTTAGTTCTAATAATTTCCATTTCTTTTGATAAAATCATAATCGATTCCTTTTGATAGCAATTATTCGTTCCACTTGTTCAAAATGTTTGATTGAAGATGAGCTCGAGATAAAGGGTTTACAAGGTTTAAAAGGTGTTTTAAGGTGTCAATTCCGATCAATCAATGGAAACTGTTTTTATTAACTGTACTTGCATACTGATTTTGACTTTTTTAAATGGTTGTTAGAAGTATCGGTTTATTTTCCAATGTCAACTACTTTACAAGAAGTATCGATTTGCATTAATTTTGCTCTGCAATTCTTACACATTAATGACAAACAAGAAATGATGAGCGAAGTCTTGTCTGTTGTATTATACTTACGTTGGGATCATCTCGATACATCTAAGCCTTGTATATTGCTGGGACTTGTCTCGGTGGGTAGTCGTAATAACTTGGACGCTGCGAGGAAGTCAAAATACAAATAAGTAAATACATTTGATTATTTTTGAGTCATAATAATAATGATGATGATGATCATGATGATGATGAGGAGTTGGAGGAGGAGGAGGAGGAGGAGGAGGAGGAGGAGAAGAAGAAGAAGAAGAAGAAGAAGAAGATAAGAAGAAGGATAAGATGAAGAAGAAGAAGAAAAGAATAAATTATATTGTATTACAGATTGATTTATCTAATCAACTGATTGCCGGTCGAGTCCATTGATCGANCTTTTTTTGGGTGGGGGGGTTAGGAAAGGAAGTTGGGTATACTGACCTCTAATGGGGGTCCAAAGGTGAAAGAGCAGCAGTCAACGAACATGGCGACCAGGGACAGGATAAGTATAAAGATGGAGGCGATGATGACCGCAGAGTAGAGCTCGACATGCAGTTGCTCGGCTTCGTTGACTCCGTCACCGATCACAGTCCATGCCCCCCAAGTCATAAACCCGATGCACATGGCTGCAGCCAGGAGGGCCAGAAAGTTGCACAGGATGACGGTGAACGAGAACTGTAGCATAAAACACGAATGCAAAAAAATATAAGCGTAATTCACACCTGTACAGATTTTAAACGTTGGTGACGTGAGTTCTATTGTACAAATCTCACCGCCCAGAAGCCGCATTCATCATTCTGTGTGTTTTCGTTTGTAGTTTTGAACTTCGAGGTCCTCATTTTCCCCCCACTTTAACCCCTTGAAGACTAAGAACGAGATAAATTGGGCTTGGGTCTTTGGAGAATGTGTGTTATATTGAAATCAAATCGTCAACAGTGGGTTAACATGGTTCATACGATATTGTGTATAATGATATTGACAAATCCATAACTGGTTGATGCAACTGTCACATATCTTTGAGGGTTTTGAAATAATACAAATCGCCACAAAATTGAAATCACAATCCTATTATCTCCATTGTCATCTTCATCATCATTATCATCGTCATTGCAATCTTTCGCTGTCGTCAACATTTTTTATTGGAAGTGTAATTACACGATCCTTACCGGAAGTTCATCTACTCGCTGCTTCTTCTTTCGGCCAAACACTTGGGTCAGATTTCCGAATCCTGTCATCACGAACTGCAATGAAAGGTTGAAATTTAAACGTAATTATAGTGCATGCAAGTACCCAAACTTGTCTGAGACCCTTTAGATAAAACCAAATTTCGGATAAATGATTAAACAGTTATCACAAACCTGAAAATATTATTATGATTCATTTGTTATGACAATCACAAATACTTACATCTGAAACAATTCTAAATTTTGGCCCCCTTTTTTTACAATGACTGTCTTGACCATATTAATTCAGTCGTCCGTCATTTAATGTGTATTATACGAATCAATTTTCAGCCTCAGCCTAAACAAGTACTTAAGTAATTTTAATTTAGTATGAATCGAATGAACACCATAGTAAACAATAGAAGACTATGAGTCAGCATGTTATCGTGATAACAACGCTGTTTGTGAAGGGTGACGTCAAAAATTGAACTCCCCACAATCTGAAAGTCATTAAAAGTTGACCATAAATATGACAAACATTAAAGGTAAATGACATGATTGGGGGTAGTCCTCAACTTGGGCTGAAACTACTCTAGCATCAAGTAAACTATGCAGGGATTCTCCTGTGAAAATCTTGTAGTCAAACGCTGACTCATTCTGAAATAAACAATGTCAATATCACTCGTAGCAATGAAACCTGCTGTGTGGCTCTCTATGGGGCTTATTTTGAATCATCCCCGGATAAAATTAAGATACTCCTATGTTTACATGTATGCTTGATTCTCCTTAAGTAAACAAAGTACAGACAAATCCTCCCAGTTGGGAGATCCACTCCTGCTAGTGTATAGTTGGTATATTTTAACTCATTTGGTTCTTGAGGCATTTTCAAGTGTTCCCAATCATGTCACTAACCTTTAACATACATGCATAGACAAATCATATTGCTCATTATACAATGATATGCATTATGGATATAGATTTGGACGTATTGTGGGTGTATCCAGGATTGGGAGGGGGGAGGGTTTGGGGGAGGAAGGTGTCGTGAGTCATAAGTTTGTTTGTACTTTATACGAATGAAATCAGTCAAGAATGTCAATTCTGGGTAGGTCGTAATCATCATTATGTGGACCTTTTCATAAAATAATTAACAGCAAGATGTGAAAAGGGTCTTGAATAAAAAAATGTTTTTGGACAAAATTTGGACCTTTAGATATATTTATTTATTTAATTATTTATTTATTTATTTATTTATTTATTTATTTATTTATTTATTTATTTATTTATTTATTTATCTATTATTTTCTTTTATTAATTATTTACACGTACTTGTTTGCATTTACAATTTTTGTTCTTTGTTTGCAACAAAGCAACAATAACCTATCATTTTTGAAATTATGATTTCATACCCAAGCACCTGCTTTTAAATGAAATCATCTGTGATTCGTTCAAACTCAAATGTCAGTGTAAATTTGTTGCTAACATTTATGTAGATCTTTGCTTGGTTTGCTTTTCTTTTCGTAGTTGCTGTTCTGTACTGTATTTTTTTTTCTTAGGCGACTGACTCCATGTTCATTAACGTATTTTATAGCTTCTGTAAAAAAAATCATTTTTTTTTTAAATGTAAATGACAAGTAATGGTATGTTTGTTCGAATCTTGTTAATTCTGCTTAATGTGTATTGTCATGCTCCATTGTTAATGTTCAATGTGTTTTTCTATTGATGTGGCATGATTATTAATATGTGTTTCAATCAAGTCAATTAATGTAATCATCATCAATCAATCAATCAATCAATCAATCAATCAATATCAATGGCATTCAATCAATCAATCACATCAATTTTTTTTCATTTTTTTTGTGAAAGGGGGGGAAGTGGTCGTACGACCCTCAGGATCCCCCCGCCCCCGCATAAAACAATGCGTATACATTTAAAAATGCGAGGATATATTGATTATAATTATATACAATATGCATAGCAGACCATAATCATGTTAACATTTTACTTTAACTAAGGAAAGCTCAAAGCACATGCAGTAAATATTAAAACATTGCCTACTGTTCCTACAATATAGACAACTTCATCGATAGCTCTATCAGTCTATCTATTTATCTATCTACATGTATCTACCAATTTACCTACGCGCGGCTGTAGCGCGCATTGTCACCCTGTCTAAAAACACACTCATATCACCCCTACTCTAAAATCACTCCACTGGTTGAACGTCAGAGATTGCATTATTTTTAAAATTTTACTTCTTGTTTTCTATTGCGTCAATGGTTCTGCTCTTGGACTTATTTGGATGCCACCTGGGCCCAGAACCCCCCCCCCCGCCTAAAAAAAAAATAAATAAATAATAATAATAATAATAAATAAATAAACAAAATTATTACTGTCCACGTGTGACATTAAGGGATGGAGAAAAAATTATTTAAGGACACATTTACGATTGTGGAAACTTCATTTTAAAAAAATGGTCACACTTTGACATCTGACCTGCATGATAGTGTTTCGGGGACAATTAAACTCCCCAGAACACAAAGAATACACAGTTATGCTGTCATTAGCAAAATATACACACATGAATAGTAGCATATGACTTGATCTCGGGTGGAGAAAAGGTCTATGGGAGAAACCTGGAATGGACGCTCAATGAATTTCACTCTTAAAAAGCACTTAATAAACGTTTGGGAATATATTTTTTTTGTCAGTCTTCATTTTGGACCCTAATAGAGAAATATATAGCATGAACAAGGGTTATGTAGCTCTTTTGTTTTGTTTTTTCTTTTCAAACTTGAAACATTGTTAAATTGTGCCTTTAATGTCTGCGAAAGGGAAACCGGTCATTTGCGACTGATTTTAATCCGAAATCACATGGTATTAGCGAGCACACGCAAACAACCGGGCAAACACCCAAGCGCAACACAACGGTGGTTCCAAACGACCAAACCCATTGTTATTTGAAAAGTTTTCAGCACTCGATGAGGATGACCTACCAAGGTCAATACGCCGAGTGGAAAGGCAAATAGGGTCTTTCAACGGATAGGAATGCGAGCCCTTTCAATAAATCTTCGTTGCATATAAAGAGTGGCTCAGCTCGAAATAATGTACATGCCTACATAGCAGGGGCGCAAATCCATTTTTATATGTAGGGGGACATCACATGCAGGAACCTGCGTGCCAATGTTTTTGTGCACTTGCCAAATTACTAGCCAAACAACTTCTGACAAGCGGGGGGGGGGGGGGAGGCAGGATGCCGACGACGACAAAAACCATTTTTTGCCCGCCATTTTTTTTCACCTGCCAAATTACTAGCTAAACAACTTCTGACAAGCGGGAAAAGGGGCCAAAGACGACAAACCATTTTTGCCCGCCATTTTTTTTTACCTGCCAAATTACTAGCCAAACAACTTCTGACAAGCGGGGGGTAATTTTTCAACTGCGGCGGTCATCGAAACACCGAGATATATTCGCGTCTCAGCGTGCCATAGCAGACAAGCTGCAATGACAATAGGAGATGCAGCTCAATTGTCTTCCTTATCAAAGCGAGCGTATTCCTGCGCATTGTCTCGACGGAGCCTATTCTATATGGCACGCCGTAACGCGAGAATATTTCGGTGTTAAAAAAATAGCAACTTTAGGAAATTGCATTGCCTCCAAAAAACAACAACAACAACAACAACGCCCTAACCAGGCACCTCATTTAAAATCAGTGATCATGGTATCATTTTGTTGAAAAAAAAAATATGTTCTAACCCATGAAATAATTACCAATGAAATTTTGTAGATGATGTTTAAGAAATTAACGATCGCAAGTGTAGCATTCTTTCTGGGCCACCCTGTATATGGGGAGGGGAATCCCAATTACAAATACATACGTTTCAATGTCAGGAGAGGACACTGTATATGTCCGTGGGGTGGGGGCGTTCCGAAAATGTACCCCAATAATTGTGACCGTGAAGGTTGCACAGCGCCTTTTCATCGTCCCATAGAAACCTATGCTATAGATCAACTTCTAAAACGTTTCATTCATTAATCGAATCGTAGAATATTCTTTTAAATCGAAAGAGGTGGAAGGAAATTGTATGTGCTTTCAAATAAGCAACATGATTTGCCATGTTTTCCAGCTCTAAAAAAGTTAAGAGCCTTGATACAAGAGTAACCACACATCTCCTCAGCTAGATGCTAAAAATAGCAAGCTTCCACACTAAAAATTCATTATAAATACTAAAACCCCGAATTCTTCTACTATTTTAGGTGTTCTACGAGCCACAGACTTCAGATTTTATAGATTACCACAAAACATGACCAATTAACCATTTCCTGATTTGTAATGATTTTTTTGTTGATGTATGCTATGACACCATCTTTGCTCTGCCTTCCCGCTACGACTTGCGCGGGTTGAATTAGTGCCGTGGGACATGAATGTTCAATACTTACGACAAGGCCTGCCCATAGCGGAACCCCGGCTGCGCCATGTACGAATGAGCCAATGGTGACGGTGCCCTGAATGCTCAATATGACTCCGTAGGCTATCATCACACCGCCGGTAAATCCGAGAAACTTCTGCCGAAAAGTCATCTTGGATAACTGTCTGCAAAATAAATAGAGTTGAAGAGACATATAAAAGGTGTATATTCCAGTTAGATAATATACCATAAATAAATGAACGTGTGAGAAATATCAGAGAAATACTCTCTTTAAAAAATGAGTGAAAATATTCACTCTTTAAAGTTTGAGGAGTGAATTTCAAAAAAGAGTGAATTTAGAGTGAATTTGAAGTGAAAA
>JZLH01S0129037.1:8396-26973 GCA_001188425.1 Eucidaris tribuloides
GTGCTAATGTACAACATGCATCACTTTTAGCAGATGACTAAATGCATCACAGTAATGTGATAATTTATCTCTCATGGCTCGAAAATTAGCAGTAACTTGAAAATGATTAGAAAAACCTTCACTCTGTGAGAGGCCTAATTTTTTAAGTGCCACACACTATAATATAATTTACAACCTAAGTGTATGAAAGACATTCAAGACAAGCACTGTGTGGAATTTGTCATAAATTCAATTTTATTCAAGGTCCTTAGTCCAGGCAAAATGGAATACTGCCCCCTTATGACTCAACTGTTGAACAAAAAGGTATAATTTTTCCTCATATTAACGACCTTGATTGTATAACAACCTACTACATTCTTACAACTTTATTTGAAACAGCTGAAGGTGTCATTCTTAAAATAAATTTATGATTTCTATGTCAAGATACCATAGTCATTCTGAAGTATAGTTTTTACTTGCCTGTGTTTGAAAATTGTTTTATCGTGATTGGCTTGCAGGCTAGTACATGTATTGAAGCCAGTGTATGCCTGTAGGCCCCCTACATTTGTTGAGCTGAATAAATTTTCGTTAATTTTCCCATAAAGTACAGGATTATTATGGGTTTCAGAAAACAACTTCCCCCAAACAGTCTAAAATGATAGATTGTGTGTTTTACTAATTACATAGCCAATAATGCTAAGGAGAACACAACACTGTCATTTTCTACAAATTTAGTACTTGGAGAAACTGAAAGAAAAGATGACCTTCAAATTTAGAAACGGAAAGGTTGGGTCTTTATGTAAGTGGTCCCAGTTCAAGGCCAGTACACTTTGTCAATATTAACTCTTACCCTGTCGTTGGTATGATGTTGTACCCCAAATAGTTCCCTTTCAATCAGTGTTAACAGTAAACAAAAAGTACATGACAGTAAAATGTACTGTGTTATTTTATTTATAGCAGGGGGTATAATAGTCTGCTCCATTGGCAGGTTTACATTTGAAATTTTCTCTAGAAATTTGACAGTTTTTCACATATTGTTTTCTTTTCTTGGAAGACATGAAAAACATGCATACTGTACATACATAAATGGAAATTTGTAATTTTGTTTTAATTCATAAGATATGTTTTGATTTCAGAAAGTGTTAGAAAGAGTATAGTTTTGTTTTTTCTTTCTTCTACTATTAATATGTCACTGCAGAATTTTGCACATCAAATACATGTAGCACCCTTCTAATCATTGCTATAAGAACAAAAATTATGCTAATTTGATTTCTACCTGTTTACATTGTAGAGGAACAGACCTCACTAAATAATGTAACTCATAAAACTGGCAGGATTACATTGGATATTTTCCTACAAATTTGAGATTTTTATCAGAGATTTGTTGTGAAATGGGAAAATATAATTTGTGATTATTGATTGACCTGAAGTAAATAGCTAAAATTTATTGTAGCTTCTTAAATATTCTTGACATCATAAAAGTTACACTGTTAGAAAGGGTATACTTTTATTTACCACTTTTCTCGCAATACATTTCTCCATCACGTCAGTATAAAAAGTTGTAGCTGCTTGAAATTAACAAATACAAATATCCATGTCTGTGTGTCTCTATCATGCTCATTGCATTTAATTCAATTCATTTTAAAATGGTTGGTTAATATACTTCAAGCCTATCAGTAAAATCAAGTTCATCTCTCGGTGTCTTCAGATCTTTACTGTCTTCCTTCTAGAATCAGCTACCGAAAAATCAGATAAAAAGAGATATAGGCCTATATGTTTTTTTATAATAACATTATGTACTGTATACCATAACAACCAACTAAACATGGCACTTGGATGGTGGGAAGAGGGTATTGGTATAAATGTGATGCGTTTCGCTCAATTACCCTTGTGAGAACTAAAAACAGGCAAAGAGATAATTTTGCTTGATAAGGTATGATATGCAGGTGTTTGTGCACAAAGAGTTCTGATGTCATGAGAAACATGAACTTTTAAAATCAATCTGTGAAGCTTCAATTATATCATGTGATGTGCCTGTTCAGTTCAAGGTTGTTTAAAAAAAATCAAAATTCATACAACTTCTCTGTGCATAACTGGCGAGATTGGAAGAAATCCTTAATTTATGACACAATCATGAATACATGTAATATCATAATAATGTAGGCCTCCACACTGTCTGTGGTTTCTGCTGTGAAAATTTCATGGTCAAACATGTTTCTTCTAAAGTAAACAAATTCAAGACAAATCCTTCCAGCCTGGATGTACACTGTAGTTAGTGTATACATGTACAGTGAAAGCGGCCACCACTCTATAGCAGTCAAGCTGCCTATAGTGGCCACTGAAATAATTTCCCTGGAGACAAATCATATGTAAGAGAACCTGTCTATAGCAGCCACCTGTCTATGAAGGCCAACTTTTTGCTTCATGTGGGTGGCCAATATACACAGGTTTCACTGTATTGGTATTTGTTTCAACTCATTTGGTTCCAGAGATTTTTTTTTTTTACTTCTCCCAGTCATGTCACTGCCTTTTAAAACTGTGGTGGAGGAGAAACTGGAAGAAAAACAATCATGATGTTGATGATGACAACAACTTGAATGATAATGTTTGAGGTGGGAAAATCAAACCAAAGAGCTGAGATGAACTACATGTACATGTATGTGGTACATGAAACCTGCACCATCGCACATTACCATCAGAGAGACATAACTACAACATGTACATGTAGATTACAGAAACTCATCATCGCTAGATTTGATAAATGGTAGTTAATAGGACTGCCATAACTATCTTGTCCTGTGAATCCCATATCAAATTATACCACTGATGTAGTAGGCTATTAACGTCTTTTACACCACCGTAATGTGATCAGCAAGATTACCAAAATAATAGCAAAACCACAGAAGGGTCTCCGATTTTCGCCCAAGATAGAGAGCGCTTCACGTGAATCCGACATCGTGGCCCCTTCACACCTGCCCAACTGATACAAAAAGAGCTGGAGGGGGGAAAGAAACTCGACAAAAAAAGGAAAGCTCCCCCTATGTCTGTTGCCGTTCGTGCAAAGCGAAGACCGCGGCTATCGAGTTTCCAATCTTGATTAGAAATTCAACAACTCCTGCACGCAAAGCCTGGGACTAAATCAATAAAAGTATGCATTGCTCATAAGCACTAATACATACAGAATTAAATTGAATTGCTTGTATGGATGTGAGCTCTGGTAATGGGTCTGCGTATCATACTGTACTGTTCCCATGACAAAAAAGGAGAAAAAAGCAGGGAATGTGGTAATATTTTTGCTGTGGTTTTGTTCTTCAGTACATAACAAGAACAGTATTTCTGACACTGAATAACAAATATTGTATCATCATGAAGTTTAATTTGTAGAAATGTAATGTGGACTGTATACTCGCACATTTTATTTAAGAGAAAGAAATGATCTTCTAAGCTACATGTACACGTACGTGTAGCTTTAAAATAGAAAATTATGAAGAAAATTATGAGCATTTACAGACCTGTAATAAAAAGATTTTGAAAGTGTTAATGATTTTTGTTGTTTTATAAACTATTCTTTATTAAGATGTACATGTATGTGAAAAATAGCTGAAATGTGGGGAAAATACTAATTTCACAGGATTTATAAAGTTTGGATGTGTGTACATTTACATGTTTCTACTGATATGTAATAAGAGCATACATTTCCTGGGATGAAATAAGTGAAATAAAGCTTTTAGATATAATAATAATAATTTGAAAAACACAGCTGTATGGATAATAGGCCAATACTGAAATGAAAATGGACAATGGGAATATCCTGTTTGAAGCTAGTATTTCATTGCTACTATGAGAAAATGGAAATAATGACCCAAATTAAAGCTTCCCGAACTAATCCCATTATAGAAATTTTGATGTAAAATAGTCTGTTATTCATAAAAATAGCCGACTGTGACCAACTCAAATACAGACCGTCGCTTAAAGGGCTGCAATGCCTTTTGACCTTGCTGTGATTTGGTTCAAATTAGCCATCGTTTCTACTATCTTCATAATATTGTTTCTATTATTTCATCAATTTTGAAGTTGTTCAGAGCAGAATTACGTTAGCCTTCATCAATGTTATTCATCAGTATTTTTGATAAACAAGTGAAACATAACTTTTTCTCATGGTAGATAATAGATATCCATCATATTTCCGCAATATGAATTCACAAGACCCACTCTCAGCTCTAGTCTAATTAAGAGAGGCATTAGTGGTTTTAGGGGTGGTTATTTTAACCGTTTAGTATTCACTTCCTTTATTGCCTTGTAAAGTTAGAGTGCCGACAAGGGAACTCGCAGCTGAATCAGTCGCCACTTTCCGTTCTTCTACCAGTCACGCTTACTATATTTAAGCTAATTTGTGACCTTGGGCCTTCACAGTCAATTTGGTCTGCTCTGATAGTAGTTTTTGTTGTCGGTGTTCGTGGTGTGGTCGTCTGGTGTTGACCATGGGTTTTCACGCCCGATCCGACCACTCGCCGTGATTTTCAACTGGATGACAAAAGTTGTGATTCGAAATCTGCCGCGAACGTGTTAGAATTGGGTCATTTAACCTGATTTTACTATGATTGTTGTACAATGTATCAAAGTTTTGACAAAAGTTGTGGTGAGAAATTCATGAAAGTATGAATAAGTAGGGTCACTGGATTATCAATTTGGGTTTAAAAAGTTGGTCAATGACTGAATATTTGAATACAAATAAATCTTTTCCAAATGTGAAAATACACTCGGGATGATTATTTTCATTTCTGTCTTTATAAATTTTCATAGTTTTTGTGTAAACTTTCTTGGTTTGCTTAATTTTGTACCGTATGATGTTTTAAACACTGATTTTATGGACTTTGTTGTACATGTATGCCTGTGCTGAAAAACAAAATTGAAAATATCTATAAAAAATGATGTTCAATACATACTGTATTACTGAAGAAGAAAAAGAAAAAATGGAAGAAGAATAGAAGGCAATGAAACAAAAATGAAGAAAAAAGAACAAGAAGAGGGGGAAAATGAAGAAAAAGAAGAAGGGGAGGAAGAGGAAAATGAAAGGATCATGATTCAATTGATGATGATAATGATTAAGCCTGGGACAAAAATCGATTAATCGAATTAATCGATTACTTTTTGCCGATTGAAATTCGAATGCGACTTCAAAATAAATCGATTAATCGTCGGGTGACGAATAGTAAAATGCCTTAGTTGAAATTCAAATACAGTAACTTAGTTATCTTAAAAAAAAGAAAATAAAACTAATTTACATATCAATGTTCAAGGCAAGGGAAACATTTTAAGCATGTTCGGAACCCAAATATATCATTTTCAAACCAAAAACAACAACCAGGAACAGTGGATTTCCAAATGGCGACACGCAAATACAGCCAAGGCCATCCGAGTCCATTACTGTACATCACCGCGACTGTGCCGACATATACTTGAAAAATATTTTGCGATACAAAAAACGAAATTCAAATTTTGATTTGAAAGACAGAAATGGCAAAATACCGTAAATGTACAACTTATCTTTCCTTTGGCTGTTGTACTTTTATGAAAATTGTGTCAGCATATCGAAAACTTGATTCTTCTCCGGTATTGTGAAGTTATGACGCAACAACAGGTCGTATTCGATCATTGGGCGCATGCCATTTGTAATTACCCACCGGACCCGCCGCGTTCCGTTCATCATTGAGGAAACAGCGCGCGTCCGTGCGTGCGGCGATGCCTGCATTTCATTGCAGCAATTCGCCAATAAAAAAAACAACCACAATCCGGAGGGCGCCATCCAACTTCCCTTCAGTATTGAAGGAATTTGACGGTAATTAATTATCCTCGCCCGATTCGCGCGAAGGTAGGCATGGTAGGTAGTGATTTTTATATGCCTGAAATATCTCCATATTAGCATTATTTCAATGTTTGTACATACAGTAAATTCCATATTTCAATTTTCTACGGGGAAAAATAATCACCATACTTTTGGGGGTTTCTGTGTTGTTCGTTCCCAACTTTTCATCCGCTACTACATCGTCATCTAGCATGTTTAGTTCTTAGTCCCATATGCTTGTTTTCGCATGTGTTGTATTTCGATTAATCGAATAATTCGATTACCTTTCCAGTCAACTAATCGATTATCAAAATCGATATTCGACCCAGGCCTAATAATGATGATGATAGCAATGATAATAATGATATCTAATGTGATAATATTAATACAAATTATATTTTCTCCTTGCCCTTGAATTTATCAATTTGTATTTTATTGATTGCTACTTGCAATGTAGGCCTATGTTCAATATTCCCCTCTGCATATCAAACATACATTAGGGCCGAAATTGATGTTTTGCAGTTTACTTTTACAACAAGGGTTATTCATTTTTCAAGAGCAAGTTCAAATATGAGAAGGGCTCAAAGTTGACAGATATATATAAATTTACTTGAACTGTATGTATGTTGACTTAACCTGCAAGAATGAGATATCTTGGGTTTTGGTCTATGGAGTAAAATCAAATCACCTCCAATTGGTTGAAAAGCATTGTAGCCAAGGTCTGCTCTTCTAGCATCATCATAAATATATTTACAGGTTCCTCTAATTTCAGTGTACTGGGACAACCTCAAAATTACAACAGGCCCCTGACTTGACTTTTTTTTTTGAGAAAGAAGAAGAAAAAGAAAAAAGAATAATAAACTGTAATTTCAGGAACAATTTACTGGTACTACAAAATTTCCAAATTGCTTTAAAAAGTAACATGTTAGATAACGAAGCTTTTCGATCTGCAACTCATCAGGTTATCACACAGATATGAACAAATGACAAGAAGAACCAACTATTTATACTGAAAGCTAAGGTTGACCTCTATTGTTAAAACAGATGAAATGCCAGGACAAACTCCTTTTGTCTGTACAAAAGGGGATCTCTTGACTGAAACTGTAATTTGTTTTTAGTCTTTGCTTGTTACAGTAAGTTTTGATAAATTTAGACAGTCTTACTACAACCAAAAATACCCACACCTGTATTTTCTCTGTGCTGCATATCATACAGATATTAGGGTCCAAAGTGATGTTAGGCCTAGTTTACAACAAGGGTAGTTAATTTTCAAGATCAAGTTCAAATGAAAGAATTTGCTCAAAGTTGACAGATATACTATATATTATTAAAAAGGATTGCAGCCTAGATCTGCTCTTTCTAACCTCATAAATATGTTTGCAAGTTCCTCTAATTTCAGTTTACTAGGGCAACCTCAAAAACACCAAAGGCCCCTGACAGTTTTTGTACCCTGCATTCTACTCTACATACTGTACAGGTGTGCAGTATTAGCCCAGGTTTGCAATGCAAAACTCTCCGCCACACGTCCGTCCGTAGTAGCGAGGCTCATTCTCCCGTTTTGATTTCACGACCTCTGCTGCCATCCTAGCTCTTTTCACCTGACAGTTTGCGCTGCCTTCATTTTCCCACGTGGGACCGGGGGTCGGACGGGGGTCGCCAAGCACAAACATATAGATGACGGACCGCTTAGATATTAGGATTTACCGCAGAGTGGTGTTATCCGTGTGGGCTTTGTTGCGATTCTGTCGATCCGGGGCGAGTATTGACGGAAGGGAAATGTGAGAACTCGAAGCTATAGTACACCCTTTCACCGTCAAATGTATGAGCGGGGAGCATTGCAGATATACAACACACGCTTACATGTATATTTTCAGTTTCATATATTTGGTTTGTACATGTACATCTTAACCCCACCCCCACCTTGTAAGATCTAATACAGATTGATTTGAATAGCTACTATAGGAGACGTTTCATTGTCGGGTCAAGCCTGTTAGTACAATCAGAGTGACATGCTATTCATAACAACAACACAAGAACTTGACTTCAGGCGTGTTACATTCCCACAAACACTAACACTCAAGGAGGTTTAACTTAGACACTAGGTTTGAGGTCAGTGTTTAGGTATGGAAGGCCATCTGTAGCAAAAGAGACTGATTATAGCCAGTCTAAAACCTCAACCTTTACTTTCAGTGTTTATTATACCCTCACCAACATTCTAATTGACAAGGATCCACATTAAGAAAGTTCAACTTGTACATGATGTATATCAGGGGGGAAAAGGAGGGGGGATGGGTTCTGTGAAGATTTCCCGTCCGAAAATGGCATTAGGGTTCAATACCTTAGAATATGTGGAATGCACTTCTGAAGGAGGTGGAGGAGGAAGAAGAAGAAGAAAAGGAGGAGGGGAGAAATAATGGATATAAAATAGATTGAAATGATGTAATGTTGATCCTGGGAACGCTCTATTAATTCTATACAGTCAAATGATTTAGTCTTGAAGTGAACCACCTTCAGCACAAATTCACACTGTGAACAGGTTATTTGGTAAATTTTGCAAACAAGGACTTGTGTTGTGGATGCAATCTCTATTAATTCAGACATCTGGATAACTCTGAATTCCTCAATAACTGGTCCTAACTTTATTTACAAGTTCACATACATAGTCGTACACTAGCTGCTGTGTTTATCAACACAAACAACCTGTTGTTTGTTGGTAGACCATGTCAAATACCTCTCAAAAAGTTCAGCCAACCTTCAGTTTTTTACTAGTTTCTCCAAAATAAAAAAAGGAAGTAGTTTAGAACATCTACTACTAGTATTGTAGATGGCTTAGATAAAAAACACAATTAGGGGAAAATTCATTTTCACCATACATCTGGCGCTGCTCAGTGGCTGCCGGGCCCACGATCAATTGGGCAAAATGAATTTTCGGAATTTTCGGAAGATGTCTATTTGTAATGTCTGTCTATTTCGAATAAAATATGGATTATTAGTAGTAGTAGTAGTAGTAGTAGTATTATGCCAAAATACATGTATAGGCCTACTGCCTTAAATCAGCTGTAGGACTATTTATTCCCCTGGGGCGGTATTCTCGAAAGGTCTTAAGTCAGTTAAGAGTCTGAAATTTCCCGATTCTGGCTTAAGTATTGTCTTAACTTTGAGCACCCGACATAAGTGGTATTCTCAAAAGTCTTAACTTTGAGCACCCCACTAAATTTACCTCTTAAGTCTAAGACACCTTTTTAAGAGACTTACGTGAGATAAGAGTAACAAACATCGCAGTTTTATCGATTAAAACGGCGGTCGAGAATACAGGAATAGTTTGTCAAGCCAAACCTCTAATTGAATTTAACGACGAGGAACTAATTGAAAGATACTGGTTCGAAAGAGCCAGTATCTTTTCATATTCGAAGACATATTACCAACAATAACGAGCTATACACAAGCTTCACCTGCACCGATCACAAAAGTGTATGCGCATTTAAGCCTGCTGGAGGCGCGTGTTACTCCGTGGACTTTGCGCGCGTTGATAGTGCTCGTACGCGTAACAATAAAAAAAAATGTGAGTTTGATATATCAATTACGCGCCTACTTCATCAGCTTAGCTTAGTGGGGTGCTTAGTTCTTTCGAGAATACCAATCTATGCACCCCGCTCAAGATAGCAAGGTACTTAGATACATTTTTCATATTTCAGTGCCCAACTTAAGAATTTTCGAGAATACCGCCCCAAGAGTACAACTACCCAGAGACGACTCCCAAACTGACAACTCCCCCAGATAACAGCTCCTATAGAGGACAGCTCTCAGAGAAGACAATTCCCCCAGAGGACTCCCCAAAGGACAACTCCCCTAAGGACAACTCCCCTGAGGACACCTACCGAAGGACAACTCACCCCAGAGGACAACGTCCCCTGGAGACAGATCCTGAAGCACGACACTCTCCCAGGCGGAGTTTAAATCAATGTTTCTTCGGGATTAACAGAGTCGCTATTTGAACTCGGTGGAGTGTCTTCTGGGAGGGCGGGACGGAGGCGGGGGGGAGGGGAGGGGGAGGGAGGCAGGGAGGGAGGAGGAGAGGGGGAGGGAGGAGGGCGAGAGGGGGGGGGGTGGTGGGGCGGGAGTGGGGAGGTTGTCGCTTGGGGAGTGCTGAAATGATTCTCTGGTGAGTTTGTCTCCCAGGGGAGTTGTCCCTCCTGGGGGAGTTGTCCTCCAGGAATCCCATCCCACATGGGAGATGTCCTCCACAGAGTTGTCTAACGGAGGAGACGGTCCTTCCGGGGTAATTACTTGATACCAATAGTCAGTGGGTTACAAAAATTGGGGGGGGGGGGGGGAAGGTTGTCCATCACAAGTAGACCTGTTAATCAAGTACATTGATACATCGCATTGAACAGTCAAATAATAGAATAGATAAAGATGAGATTGTTTCTATACATCATCGGATCGATACAATGCAAGTCTGAAACTCTGATTAATTTATTGTGTTCTGAAAATAAATTCATTTGACACAGGGATATAAATGAACCGATAGATAATTCAACTCATTGAGAGATCATTCAATTTGTTACTAGTCGTAACTCGATTTAGACACATACAATGATGCTTGGGTAGATCCCATGGGTATATATCCACTATTACTTACAGTACATGTACAATACCCATAGAGAGTATATGACCATGAAGAAGAAAACTCGGAGGTGAAAGATTGAAGTCGTAGCAGTGACAATACACAAAACACTCCTTGAAAAGAAAGGAAGAAAGAGAGAAGGGAATGGAAAGAACAAGAAAAGAAAAGAAAAAAAGAGAGAAAAGGAAAAAAAAATATTCAAAGCAACAGTCTTCCACTATCCAACTGAGAGAGAAGTTATCCTAAAAATGAACAAAGCAGATATACAATCAATGCAACAGTCTTTCTCTTTTCAACTGAGAGAAAAGTTAGGCCTATCCCCAAAATAAACATTTAAGAAATGTATTCAAAGCAACAGTCTTCCTCTGTTCATGATAGGTCCATGCTCTGTTAACTGAGAGAAAAGAGATCTCCTAAAAAAATAAAGTCCTTCTCTGTTCATTTGAGAGAAAAAAAATCTATAAAATAAAATCAAACAACCATAATAAATTGATCTGATCTGTTCAATAAATGGAAGAGGAATTTCCCTAAAATAGGCAAAGAAAACTTGAAAATAAAGACCAAAAAGTTGCAGCAACAGCAGCACACCTGTCTGAATCAAGTGTCTGGATTTGTGAATAGAGATTAACACCTCTTTGCTTTCACGACAAAAGAATATGATGAAATAAACAGGAAGCTACCACAATAGTTCCGAGGATTTTATCAATGTTCTTTTGTCAATGTTCCTTTATGCCTTGGAGATAAGCTGCTTGCATTGCGATAATAGATGTTGTTTGAATTGTATGGATTCGAGCAGTCCCAGAAATGATATCTTTGGTGTTTGAATTTTTTGATGAAAGAGTGTTTGGTTTACTTGATGGAGTATTAACATTCCACCTTTGAATTTTGATGTCAGAGTGTTGATTTGATTTTGGAGCTGTGGTCACCCAAAAATGCAAGGATGTTAGATGAAGACAGCAGTTCTAAAGTATCCTAAATTTAATTTTATTTACTTTAAAGGGCATTGACATGATTGGGAGAAATAAAAAAAAATACCTCTATAACCAAACTGGTTGAAAGATGTACCAGTGTATACACCAGCTGGAGTGTATCTCATGGCTGGAAGATTTGTCTTGAATTTGTTTACTCAAAGATAGTATATAATATTGTGGAAGACCCATTTAAAAAAATGTCAAACTTTGTTTCATAATCCACTTGTTAAAAGGACACTGAATAGGCCTTTAAGTGTTGAACAAAATACATTTTGCTCAATATCTCCAAAACACCAAAATGTCAGTTATGCCCTTTTGTCATCGGGGGGGGGGGGAGGGCAGTATAATCAATTCTGGGCTCAAATCCTGCCATTTCCCTTTAACTCTTAATGTGCCGAATTCGCAGATCTGCACCAAATAATACACATGAAGTCCATAGAGGTTTTAATCATCCGACACGTGAAGAGTTAAATGAGATTGATTCATAAGAAAAAAACACCGAGGCCTACAAAATTTTTATTCTGAAACATGCTACAGAGTAAATTTATTTTAGGTTTATTCCTATTTCGTAGGAAAATATGCTAAATCCACAAAATATAGAAATAATAATAACTGGATTGGTTATTTTAGTGAGAAAACCAATTAGTAAATGGCAATAACATAGGATAACATGACTACGTTATAAGATTTATTATGTACTATACATGTATGTGCAATATGAGCTTTACTTGTATGTCTACTTTGCTTTTGAATATGATTTATATTTTTGTGTGTTCATGTGTGGAGGTGGTGTCACAAAATTGCCAATAACCCTGAGCGTATTTTGTCGTAAAACATGTTCAATCTTCCAGTCCACCACTGTTTCACATCTTTCGTCTCCTCGTTTCAAACATGATGTTGTCGAAAATGCTCTGCAGAGGTGACAAATCGTTTTACCGTCTTTGACTTGTATTTGTAGTATTTAGTGATAAATTATCCAGTCGTCTGAAGTTAGAAGAAAGGAGGTACATTTAAGAAATATGAAGGAGGATGACTTTTTAGACGGAAATAACAAAATTTTAAGTTTTCCCAGATTTGTACTTAGTGATAAATTATCCAGTTGTGTGAAGTTAGAAGAAAGGAGGAAAGAAATATGAAGTTGGCAGACGTTTTAGACGGAAATAATAAAATCGTAAGTTGGGTAAACTTTCAGGCTCTTGGGTTTAATTTATGAATATGCTCCATCTTTTTAAGAGGAATACTGCATTTTCCCCAGGGCGTTTTGTCCCTTGGGGTAAATTATGTTATTTTTAACTCAAAATCCGTGAGAGTACGTGTAGGTATATTCATATCTTGATTTCAGTATGTCTGCAGGCTTTTAACGTCATTTATAAACATTTTCACATCCTGAAAACATTTGATTCCCTCGACATTATACAAACATTAGTGGTACATGTGTGTTTGAAATGGATTCTGTAGATTAGCACTCATAAATATCGGACTTGGTTTCAGCTGAACTTCATGCTCTGATAGATTTCAGGATTTTCCAGTACATGTTGCAGTTCTTTCAGCTATAAAGTAGTCATTCCTCAGATTTAAAGACACTATGTAACACTGTGGAAGTCCCATTTAAGAAATTGTCAAACTTTACTATCTGACAAATATGATAGTGTTTTAATGGACAAATAAACACCATAGAATGCAAAACTTTAGACAGTTATGATGTCACTAGCAAAACATATACACATTAAAATTGGCACATGGTTTATTGTCAGCTGACAAAAATTCTGCTACACAGCAGTCTACGGGGGAAACTGGAATGGTTACTCAATGATGTTCACTTTTTAAAAGCACATAATCATTGTTGCATTTTTACACCTTATCAGGGTCACTGGTAGCATGGGATGTAGCTCAGATGTTTTTTTTCCTTCAAACTGGAAGCATTGTGATATGATCCTTTAAATGATCTACGTAACTAATGACATGTGTGACATACAGCTTCCTACCAAAATGACCAGTCCTTAAAGGTAAATGACATGATTGGGGGTAGTCCTCAACTTGGGCTGATACTACTCTAGAATCAAGTAAACTATGCAAGGCTTCTCCTGTGAAATTCTTGTAGTCAAAAGTTCACTCATTCTAAAACAAACAATGTCAATATCACTAGTAGCATGGAAACCAGCTGTGTGGCTCTCTATGGGGCTTATTTTTATCCTACCCGGCAAAGAATAAGATACTCCTATGTTTATGCTTGATTCTCCTTAAGCAAACAAATTACAGACAAATCCTCCCAGGTGGGAGATCCACATCTGCTAGTGAACAGCTGGTATATATTTCAACTCATTTGGTTCTTGAGGCATTTTCAAGTGTTCCCAATGATGTTACTAACCTTTAAATCAGGGCTCCACACTAACTTTTTTTGACTGGCCCCATGGGCAAGTGAAATTATCACTTTCAAATATTTACTTGCCCGAATGAAAAATGTACTTGCCCGAAAATAAACAATAAAAAATTAAAACTTATTCCCCCTAATTTTAACCAATAAGGCTTTTCTATAGCAAAAGGTGTGATTTATGATTTTGAAGAGTCATAAATGAAGAACAATGAACAAAATAATGATGAAAGTTAGTATAAGGTAATTGAACACAAAGTTTTAGACATATTTTGTTTGTTTTTGTAAGATTTCTTGGACATGTTTTGCTCAATGTTCTGATCAAAATTTTACTTGCCAAATTGGGCAAGTATATTTTAACATTTTGAGTTTTTACTTGCCTGACATGAAATTTTGCTTGCCCCGGGCAAGTGGGCAAGTGCTAGTGTCCAGCCGTGCTTATATCTCAAACCTACAACATAGAGAGAAAGAATGAAAAAAAAAGTAGACTGAAAGTTCAACTTTCAATGATGTTTTGGACCGAACAAGAAATCAGAGGTGTTGAACTGTTGACCATTATCAGCCAAATATAGATGTTCATATTTTTCTCTCTTTCCCCCAACTGACAAATATCAACACACATTAGTTAAACCTGTCAGACAATCACCCCTAATGTGGGATATCTTTTGTGTCTGCATTACGAGCTGGTTCAGTGGACCCAAACATGCCCCAAGATGCGTAACAAATGTATTCCGGTCCCCCGGGTTAAAGAGTCGAGCTATCGCAAGCAAGAAACCCTCTTAGTTTTCTACTTTGAAAACTAGAAGGGCTACGTGCAGACGGTCATGTTTTCTGGGATTATTTTTGGTGATAAGGGGAATGTATTCTTATTTTTAGAGAATTGAACAAATCAATATTGGAGTTAATTCCTTGTTGGTGAGATTTTGAGGTTTTGTGATCAAGACATTGAATAATGGGGGATTGAGCATGCTATTACATGTATGTACTGAAATGTGTTTCTACCAAGCCGGTGGCTATGATTTACTTTGAATACTGAATTATTACTGCATTGATATCATTCAAAAGTGACAAAAATGCATTTTTCGGTTATATTTAGCATTATTTTGTACTTCATTAACATGATATCGCATCATGTGACCTGACCCACTTAGACGGCGTATAATCGGGAGGGCGTTAACTTTGAAACCTTTTAGAATCGCAATGTGCTATTAAAGGAAGATGAGGCTGGTAACTAACATGATTAGATTAAGAAAGATTTTGGGGTAACTGTCAGTTTTTCCCAACTAATCAGATCACATGTATGCACTGGCCTTGAGCTGACCTGAAGTGACCTACATGCATATGGGATGTGTGTTTATCATGCCAGATTAATTTATGCACTTTTTGAATCAATAATCAATTTGAATCAATTGACTGATTAATTGACTGATTGATTGATTCAATCATTCATTTCTTCATTCATCCATTTGTCCATCACTGGTTGATTGATTGATTAAGTGAGCTGGTGATAATTTGATTCTTTCAACATTTTGAGCAGAAATATTTTCATTCATTGTATTGTGGATTCAAATGTCTTTTGCCCAATACTCTTCCATGGACAAAATTGTAAAATCTACACATGCTATAAACAAATGAAATTGTGAATAGGTAGGTATTTTTAAAGATTTTAATGCCAGTCCTATTGGGATTCTTTACCTGTTGTCCATCAAATTCACCAACCGCAAATTACGATAATTGTGATGTGAGGTGTAGACATCTTTTCTACATGTAGGTCAGCCATGAATTTGAACTGCATGTACCAGGCCTATAGATAAATACTTTGAATAGCTCACAAATTGACCAGAATGCTTGGAATAGCTCAGAAATTGACCAGGATGCTTAGAATAGCGTGAAAATGACTAGATTGTTTACATGTTGACCACATCATTTCTGAATCAATTTCCTGCCGACCCTGTTAGATTTAATAATTTGACCAAAAAATCAAACGGGGGTATATTTTGGTTTTGGATTAAAAGTGTGTCCAATCCAGTGACCTGACATTTGATTTTCAAAGTGAATAATATTAATGTCAAGAATAACTGAAATTACTCGTGTACTGTCGGTAATGAAGTAGTTTGTTTCTTTTCCCTTTTTTCTCATTTTATAAAGAGCATTATGAATAATTAATGCCCTGAAAATCACTTGCCTTACTTTGAAATGCTTCTACAAGTAGGTGTTCCTTAATTGCAGTGAGAAATTGGTAAAATGAAACTGTCTGTGTATAAACCACTTTTAAACATCATAATTTATAGAAATCAAAAAAGGTGGTGTGTTTTTTTTTTTGGCTACAAGTAAATCAATGTTTTTCAAACATTTTCAGTGACTATGTTGTACATTATGAAGAAAAAACATGATGAATAAAATTTGTTGGATTGTCCAAAACTGTACTTTTGTTGAAGTATTTTCTAACAAATAATTTATATACATATATGCAAGAAATTTCATTTTTTTGTCGTGGAAAAGATGTAATCTCAAACTTCATTTATGAAATTATGCATCTGTGTCACTCTCGAATGACATGTACTTTTATAACTGACATATCACGAAAGCCAAAGTATCGTACAGGCCATTCACAGAAATTGTGATTCTTTCCATTCTCATAATTTTAATATTTGATTAAGTATGTCAATCTTCTGGGCTGGCTGTGACCTTCAGTATGTTGCAACAAAGCCTCCACTACCCCGGCCCGGCCCGGCCCGCACTTTACGTCAAATCAAGTAGAAAGACAGTACTCACACTCCGCAAGAACTATCCACGGGAGTTCTTGCTATGTTCATATCGGCGTTCAAATCATCAACAATTTTTTTCCATCCATCTGTTGAGAAACCATTGTTCGATACAAGTCATTATGATCAATGTGAATGTGTGCCTAAATCCCACAGGCCTTACAATTAGTCATGATTTTATTGTTCTGAATTTCATTCATGTTTTGATGAAGTAAATTTGTAAAAGAATTTGACATGTGGCCATTTTCTGCCAGCGTGTATCCCAAGATTTAACTATGCTTTTTATTTCAGTTATAGCATTCTGTACCCTTCTCACTTTTGAACACAAAAGATGCAAATGGTAGTAGCCTGCTATTTCATTGTATCTGTTGCATTTTAAAGAGGCATTTTTATGCCTCCGCAACGAAGTTGCCGCAGGCATTGTTTTCGGGTTGTCCGTCCGTGCGTCCGTATGTATGTATGTAAGTATGTATTATGAGGCACCAATGAACTGATTAGATTTTGGAGCTGAGAGGTCAAAGGTCACCGGGCCTAAAATATGTCTGAAGTGGGCTCGTTACCGCGATAACTTGAGAACGGCATGTCGAATTTTCATGTAACTTGGGTGAAGTATGTATTATGAGCCACTAATGAACTGATTAGATTTTGGAGTTCAAAGGTCAAAAGGTCAAAGGTCACTGGGCCTTAAATATGTCTGATTTGGGCTCATTACCACGATAACTTGAGACGATTCCAGTTGAATTTCATGATTAACTTGGGTGAAGTATGTATTATGACCACCAATGAACTGATTAGATTTGGAGTTCAAGGTCAAAAGGTCAAAGGTCACTGGGCCTAAAATATGTCTGATTCGGGCTCATTACCATGATAAACTTGAGATTGGCAGTCGGATTGTCATGTAGCTTGGTGGAGTATGTTAATGGAGCACCAATAACTGATTAAGGTTTTGGAGCTGAAAAGGTCAAAGGTCACTGGACCTAAAATATGTCTGATTGGGCTCGTTACCCACATAACTTGAGAACGGCGCAGTTGAATTTTCATGTAACGTTGGGTGAAGTATGTATTATGAGCCACCAATGAAATGATTAGATTTTGAGTTCAAAGGTCAAAAGGTCAAAGGTCACCGGGCCTAAAATATGTCTGATTGGCGCTCGTGTACCCAATAAGAAAACTTGAGAGAGGCTTGTCGGATTCTCATGTAACTTAGGTGAAGTATGTATTATGGGGCACCAATAAATTGATTTGATTTTGGACCTCAATGGTCAAAGGTTAAAGGTCACTGGGCCTTAAATACGTCTGATTTGGGCTCGTTACCGTGATTACTTGAGAGCGGCTGGTCGGATTGTCATGTAACTTGGGTGAAGTATGTATTATGAGGCACCAATGAACTGATTATATTTTGGAGCTGAAGGTCAAAGGTCACGAGGCCTGATAGATGTCTGATTGTTTCATTACCATGGTCGATTTTGATGTTACTTTGGTGAAGTATGTATTATAAGGTACCAATGAACTGATCATATTTTGGGGTTAAAGGGTCAAAGGTCGAAGGTCACAAGGCTCCATACTTTGTGTCTTTACCACAATAACATGAGAACAGCTTATCGGATATTGATGTAATTTGGGTGAAGTATGTATTATGGGGCATAAATGAAATTTCAGAGTTGAACGGTCAAAGGGTTTGATGCCCCGTACATTCCAAGTTTGGAATTGGACGGGGGTGCGGAGGCATACCCCATCGGCTGCGCGCAGCCGAATTGCTCTAGTTCTTGATATTTCGGTACATGTATTCAAGAAATACAGTGTTATGATGATGGCCAAATCAGCTGAACATCCTTCTTGTCTTCTTCTCTCTCTTTTTCTTCATCTCATTCTTCTTCTTCTTCTTCTTCTTCTTCTTCTTCTTCTTCTTCTTCTTCTTCTTCTTCTTTTCTTCTTCTTCTTCTTCCTCTTGTTCTTCTTCTTCTTCTTCTTCTTTTCTTCTTCTTCTTCTTCCTCTTCTTCTTCTTCTTCTTCTTCTTC
>JZLH01S0129037.1:26998-40445 GCA_001188425.1 Eucidaris tribuloides
AAGAGAAATAATTCTCAATACTGGTCCTGAATTTATTCTACAAGTTCACATACACTAAGTCGTAGTGCCTACTGCTCGTTCTATCACACACAATCACACCTGTTTTTGTGTAGACCATGTCAAATACCTCTCGGAAAAGTTCAGCAACCTCAGTTTTTTAACTAGTTTCTCCAAAATAAATAAAAGAATAGTTTTAAACATCCTACTACTAGTATTGTATATGCGCTTAGTAAAAACACAATTAGGGAAAATCATTTCACCAATACCAGTCTGCGCATGCTGCAGTGGCTGGCCGCCACACGGACAAGTTGGGGCAAGAAGGATGGATTTCGGAATGTTTCCGGAAGATGTCTATTTGTAATCGCTGTCTATTGCGAATAAAATACTGGATTATTAGTAGTAGTCAGTAGTGTCAGTAGTATTATGGCCAAAATACATGTATTAGCCTACTGTCTAACATCATGCTGTAGACAATTATTTATTCCCCGTGGGGCGGTAGTTCCTCGAAAGTCTTAAGTCAGTTAAGAGTCTGGAAATTTCCCGTCTGGCTTAAGTATTGGTCTTAACTTTGAGCACGGGCCGACAGTAAGTGGTAGTCATCATAAATCTTTAACTTTTAGCACCGGGCGGGGGGGCGGCCACGTAAATTTACCCTCTTAAGTCTAGAGACAGGGGCTTTTTAAGAGACTTATGAGATAAATACAACATAACTCGCAGTTTTTTATCGTTTAACCCATACGGCGTCTGAGAATAGCGGCAGGAAAGTGTCTGTCCAAGCGCAAACCTCTAATTTAATTGAACGACGAGCGAACGACATGTGAAAGAATACTCGGGTTCGAAAGAGCCATAATCTTTTCATATTCGGAGAACATATTACCAGACATATACCGAGCTATACACAAGCTTATCCTGCAGCGCGATCACCAAAATGTATGCGGCATTTAAGCCTGCTGGGAGGCGCGTGTTAGCTCCGTGGACCATTTGCGCAGCGTGTGATAGGTGCTCGGTGACCGTAACAATAGAAAAATGTGAGTTTGATATATCAATCTACGGCGGCTCTACTGTCATCAGCTTAGGCTTCCGGGTGCTTAGTTCTTTCGAGAATACCAAGCTAATGCACCCCGCTCGAATGGATAGCAAGGTACTGTAGATACGCATTTTTTCATAGTTTTCAAGGCCCAACTTAAAGAAGTTTTCGAGAAGTACCGCCCCAAGAGTACAACTACCAGAGAGCAGCTCCCAAACTGACAACTCCCCCAGAAAATAACAGACTCGCTATAAGAGGACAGCTCCTCAGAGAAGAACAGATTCCCCCAGAGACTGTCGCGCCAAAGGAGCAACTCGCCCTAAGACAACTCCCGCTGAGGACACCTAACGAAGGACAACTCACCCCAGAGGACAACGTCCCCTGGAGACAGATCCTGAAGCACGACACTCTCCCAGGCGGAGTTTAAATCAATGTTTCTTCGGGATTAACAGAGTCGCTATTTGAACTCGGTGGAGTGTCTTCTGGGAGGGCGGGACGGAGGCGGGGGGGAGGGGAGGGGGAGGGAGGCAGGGAGGGAGGAGGAGAGGGGGAGGGAGGAGGGCGAGAGGGGGGGGGGTGGTGGGGCGGGAGTGGGGAGGTTGTCGCTTGGGGAGTTGCCGTCTCTGGGAAATGTTCTCCTGGTGAGTTGTCTCCCAGGGGAGTTGTTCCCGTTCCACTGGGGGAGTTGTCCTCCAGGGAATCCCATCCCAATGGGAGATTCCTCCACAGAGTTGTCCTACGGAGGACGACGTCCTTCCGGGGTAATTACTTGATCCAATAAGTCAGTGGTTACAAAAAAATTGGGGGGGGGGGGGGAAGGTTGCGATCACCAAGTAGACCTGTCTATCAATACATTGTATACATCGCATTCGAACAGTCAAATAATAGAATAGATAAAGATGAGATACTGTTTCTATACATTCATCGATCGATACAATAGAAGTCTAGAGAACTCTGATTAAATTCTATTGTGTTCTGAAAATAAATCATTATGACTACAGGGATATAAATGAACCGATAAATAATTCAACTCATTGAGAAGATCATTCAATTTGGTTTACTAGTCTAACGTCGATGTTAGCACATACAATGATGCTGGGTAATCGCCGATAGGGTATAATAATCCACTATTACTTAACAGTACATGTAACAATACCCCCATGAGACGAGTATATGAACCATCGAAGACAGAAAACTCGGGAGGTGAAATGATTGAAGATCGTAGCAAGTGACATACACAAAACACTCTTGAAATAAGAAAGGAAGAAAGAAGAGAAGGAATGGAAAAAACATAGAAAAGAAAAGAAAAAAGAGAGAAAAGGAAAAAAAATATATATCAAGAGCAACCAGTCTGTGTCACTATCCAACTGAGAGAGGAAGTTATACCTAAAATAAACAAAGCGCAGATCATACAATCAATCAACAGTTTCTTTCCTTTTCACTGAGAGAAAGTTAGGCCTATCCAGCCATCAAATAAACAGTTAAGAAATGTTATTCAAAGCAACAGTCTTCCCTCATGTTGCATGAATAGCGCTCCAGTGCCTGTTCATAAGCTGAGAGAAACAGAGATCTCCTAAAAAAGTAAAGGTCTTTCGTGTTCATTTGAGAGAAAAAAAATCTATAAAATAAAATCAAACACCATTAATAAATTGATCGATCTGTTTCAATAAATGGAAGGGAAATATTCCTATAAATAGGCAAAAGAAAAGCTTGAAAATAAATGACCGAAAAAAGCTTGCAGCAACAGCAGCACACCCTGTCTGAACAAGTGTTCTGGATTTGTGAATAGAGATTAACACTCTTTGCTTTCACCGCAAAAAGAATATGATGAAATAAAACAGGAGCTACCCAATAGTTCCGAGGATTTTATCAATGTTCTTTTGTCAATGTTCGCTTATGCCTGGATAAGCTTGCTTGCCATCTGCGCGATAATAGAATGTTGTTTGAATTGTTATGGATTCCGAGCAGTCCCAGCACAATGAATATCTTTGGTGTTTTGAATTTTTTCGATGAAAAGAGTGTTTGGTTATACTTATGAGTATTAAACATTCAACCATTTCAATTTTTATGTCAGAGGTGTTGATTTGATTTTGGAGCTGTCGGTGCACCAAAATGCAAGGATGTTAAGGGTAATATCGATAATGGGAAACGGAGGACAGCAGTTTAAGTATGCCTAAATTTAATTTATTTACTTTAAAGGCATTTGACTATGAATTGGGAGAAATAAAAAAAAATAACCTACTATAACCAAATGGTTGAAAAGATGTACCAGTGTATATCACGCAGCTGGAGTGTATCTCATGGCTGGAAGATTTTGATCTTGAATTGTTTACTCTAAAAGATAGTATACTAATATTGTGAAGACGCCATTTAAAAAATGTCAAACTTAGTTTCATAATCCACTTTTAAAAGGACACTGAATAGGCCTTAAGTGTTGAAGCAAATACATTTTGCATCAATATCTCCAAACACCGAAAAATGTAGTTATGCCGCTTCTTGTCATGGGGGGGGGGGAGGGCAGTAAGTCAATTCTGGGCTCCAAATCCTGCACCTGTTTATTCTCCCTCTTAACTCTTAATAGTGCGCGAATTCGCAGATCTGCACCAAAAATAATACACATTGAAGTCCATAAGGAAGGTTTTTTTTAATCATCCACACGTGAATAGTTAAATTGAGATTCGATTCATAGAAAAAACACTCGAGGCCTACAAAATTTTTACTTCTGAAACTACTGCTACAGAGTAAAATTTAATTATTAGGTTTATTCCTTAATTTCGTAGGCAAAATAGCCTAAACCAACAAAATAATAGGAAATAATAATAACTGGATTGGTTATATTTAACGTAGAAAATCCCCAATTAGTACAATGCAATAACATAGGAGTATACATGACTAAGCGTTATAAGATTTATTTTGAAGTACTATACATGATGTGGCAATACATGAGGCTTTACTGTATGTCTACTTTGCACTTTTGAATATCGATTTATATTTTTGTGTGTTCATCAGTGTGAGGTGGTGTCAACAAAATTGCCAATAACCCTGCAGCGTATTTGTCGTAAAACAGTTCAATCTTCCCAGTCCACCACCTGTTTTCAACATCTTTCCGTCTGCCAACTCGTTTCAAACATGATCGTTGTCGAAAATGCTCCAGAGGGAACAAAATCTTTTAAACCGTCTTTGACTTGTATATTGTAGTAAATTTTTAGTTTGATAAATTATCCAGTCGTCTGAGTTAAGAAGAAAGGAGGTACATTTAACGAAATAATGAAGGAGGATGACTTTTAGAGGAAATAACAAAATTTTAAAGTTTTCCCAGATTTGTACTAGTGATAAATATCCAGGTTGTGTGAAGTTAGAAGAAAGAGGAAAGAAATATGAAGTTGAGACAGCGTTTTAGACGGAAATACATAAAATCGTAAGTTGGTAACTTTTCAGGCTCTTGGGTTTAATTTATGAATATGCTCATCTTTTTAAGAGGAATACTGGCATTTTTCCCAGGGCGTCTTGTCCCTAGGGGTAAATTATGTATTTTTAACTCAAATCCGTGAGAGTACGTGTAGTATATCATATCTATGATTTCAGTATGTCTCAGGCTTTTAACGTCATGTTATAAACATTTTCACATTCTGATAAACATTTGAATTCCCTCGACACATTATACAAACATTAGTGTACATTGTGTTTGAAAATGCGATTCTGTAGAATTACACTCCATAATATCGGACTTGCGTTTCAAGCTGAACTTCCATGCTCGATAGATTTCAGATTTTCCAGTACATGTGTCAGTTCTTTCAGCTATAAAGTAGTCATTCCATCAGGATTAAAAGACACTATGTAACCTGGGAAGTCCCATTTAAGAATTGTCAAAACTTTACTTAGCCTGACAAACTATGACATAGTGTTTTAAATGGCAAATAAACCCATATGAAATGCAACTTTAGACGAGTTATGATGTCACTACAAAACATATTACACATTTAAAATGCAATGCAATGAGTTTATTGTCAGCTGACAAAATTCTGGCTACCAGCATCTACGGGGGAAACTGAATGGTTACTCAATGATGCCACTTTTTAAAAGCAGCATAAATCAATTGTTGCAATTTTACACATGTTTTTTTTTTGTCATTATCAAGGTCACTGGTAGCATGGATGTAGCTCAGCATGTTTTTTTCCTATCAAACTGGAAAGCATTGATGATAATGATCGCTTTATAATGATACTACGTAACTAAGTGACCATGTGTGACATTACAGCTTCCTACAAAATGACGCAGTCCTTAAAGGTAAATGAATGATTGGGGTAAGTCCTCAAACTTGGCTGATACTATCTAGAACAAGTAAAACTATGCAAGGCCTTCTCCTGTGAAATTCTCTGTAGTCAAAAGTTCACTCAGTCTAAAACAAACAATGTCAATATCATAATAGCATGGAAACCAGCTGTGTGGCTCGTTCTATGGGGCTTATTTATGCTACCCGCAAAGAATAAGATACTCCTATGTTTATCGCTTGATTCTCCTTAAGCACAACAAATTACAGACAAATCCTCCCTAGTGGGAGTCCACATCTGCTAGTGAAACAGCTGGTATATATTTCAACTCAATGGTTCTTGAGGCATTTTCAAGTGTTCCCCAAATGATGTTACTAACCTTAAATCAAGGGCTCCACACTAACTTTTGTTTGAGCATGCCCCGCATTGGGCATAGTGAAATTATCACTTTCGAAGATATTTACTTGCGCCGAATGAAAAATGTACTTGCCCGAGAAATACAACAATAAAAAAAATTAAAACTTATTCCCCCTAAATTTTAACCAATAATGCTTTTTCTATAGCAAAGGTGTGATTTAATTATGATTTTGAAGAGTCATAAATGAAGAACAATGAACAAAATAATGATGAAAGTTAGTAAAGGGTAAATGTGACACAAATTTTAGACATATTTGTTTGTTTTTTGTAGTTTCTTTGACATGTGTTTGCTCAATCTTCTGATCAAAGTTTTACTTGCCAAAGGGCAAGTATATTTTAAACATTTGAAGTTTTTACTTGCCTGAATGAAATTTGCTTGCCCCGGGCAAGTGGGCAAGTGCTAGTGTCCAGCCCGTGCTATATCTGCAAACCTACAACCATAGAGAAAAAATGAAAAAAAAAGTAGACGAAAAGTTCACAATTCAATGATGTTTTTGGACCGAAAACAAAAGTCAGTAAGGTGTGAACTGTTGCCATTATCAGCATAATATAGATGTTCATATTTTGCTCGTCTTCGCGCCCAACTGACAAATACAACACACATTAGTTAAGACCTGTCAGACAATCACCCTAAGTGGATATCTTTTGTGTCTGGCATTACGAGGCTGGTTCCAGTGACCAGCGACTGCCGAAGATCGCTGAAAATGTATTCCGGTCCCCGCGGGTTTAGAAGAGTCGAGCTATCCGCAAGCAAGAAACCCTCTTAGTTTTCTACTTTGAAAACTAGAAGGCGCGTAGTCAGACGGTCAATTTTCTGGATTGATTTTGGTGATAAGGGAATGTATTCTTATTTTTAGAGAATTGACAAAGTCAATGATTGGAGTTAATCTTGTTGGCTGAATTATTGAGGTTTTGTGAATACAGACATTGAATGAATGGGATTGAGCATGCCTATTACATGTTGTACTGAATGTGTTTCTACCAGCCGTGGCATGATTTACTTTGAATACTGATTATTACTGCATTGATATCATTCAAAAGTGACAAAAATGCATTTTCGGCTTATATTTAGGCATTATTGTTGTACTTCATTAACATGATATCGCATCAATGTGACTGACGCCATTAGACGGCGTATAATCGGGAGGCGCGTTAATTTGAAAGGCCTTTAGAACGGCATGTGCTATTAGAAGGAAGATGAGGCTGGTAACTAATCATTGATTAGACTTAAGCAAAGATTTTGGGTAATCGTCAGTTTTTCCGCAACTAATCAGATCACATGTATGGCACTGTCCTTGAGCTGACTGAAGTGACCTCACATGCATATTGGCATGTGTTGTTTATCATGCCAAGATTAAATTTAGTGCACTTTTTGATCATATAATTCAATTTGAATCAATTGAACTGATAATTGACTGATTGATTGATTCAACATGTCATTTCTTCATTTCCATTTTGTCCATCACTGCTTGATGATTGATTAAGTGAGCTGTGATAATTTGATTCTTTCAACATTTTGAGCAAAATATTTTCATCATTGTATTGTGGATTCAAATGTCTTTTGCCCAATACTCTTCCATGGACAAAATTGTAAAATCTACACTGCTATAACAAATGAAATTGTGAATAGGTAGGTATTTTTAAAGATTTTAATGCCAGTCTATTGGGATTCTTTACCTGTTGTCCATCAAATTCACCACCGCAATTACGGTAATTGTGATGTGAGGTGAGACATCTTTTCTACATGTAGGTCAGCCATGAATTGAACTGCATGTACTAGGCCTATAGATAAATACTGAATAGCCTCACAAATTGACCAGAATGTCTTGGAATAGCTCAGAAATTGACCAGGATGCTTAGAATAGCTGAAAATGACTAGATTGTTTACATGTTGACCACATCATTTCTGAATCAATTTCCTGGCGACCTGTTAGATTTAATAATTTGACCAAAAAATCAAACGGGGGTATATTTTGGTTTTGGATTAAAAGTGTGTCCAATCCAGTGACCTGACATTTGATTTTCAAAGTGAATAATATTAATGTCACAGAATAACTGAAATTACTCGTGTACTGTCGCGTAATGAATAGTTGTTTCTTTTCCCTTTTTTCTCATTTTATAACGAGCATTATGAATAATATTAATGCCCTGAAAATCACTTGCCCTTACCTTTGAAATGCGTTCTACAAGTAGGTGTTCCTTAATTGCATGGAGAAATTGGTAAAATGAAACTGTCTGTGTATAAACCACTTTTAAGACATCATAATTTTAGAAATCAATAAGGTGGTGTGTTTTTTTTTTTTGGCTACAAGTATAAATCAATGTTTTTCAAACATTTTAGCAGTGACTATGTTGTACATTATGAAGAAAAAACATGAATGAATAAAATTGTTGGATTGTCCAAAACTGTACTTTTGTTGAAGTATTTTCTAACAAATAATTTATATACATATATGCAAGAAATTTCATTTTTTTGTCTGGGAAAAGATGTAATCTCAAACTCTTTCATTATGAAATTATGCATCTGTGTCACTCTCGAATGACATGTACTTTTATAATGACGATATCACGAAAGCCAAAGTATCGTACAGGCCATTCACAGAAATTGTGATTCTTTCCATTCTCATAATTTAATATTTAATTAAGTATGTCAATCTTCTGGGCTGGCTGTGACCTTCAGTATGTTGCAACAAAGCCTCCACTACCCGGCCGGGCCCGGCCCGCACTTTACGTTCAAATCAAGTAGAAAGACAGTACACACTCCGCAAGAACTATACACGGGAGTTCTTGCTATGTTTCATTATCGGCGTTCAAATCATCAACATTTTTTTTCCATCCATCTGTTGAGAAAACCATTGTTCGATACAAGTCATTATGATCAATGTGAATTTGTGCCTAAATCCACAGGCCTTAGCAATTAGTCATGATTTTATTGTTCTGAATTTCATTCATGTTTTGATGAAGTAATTTGTAAAAGAATTTGACATGTGGCATTTTCTGCCAGCGTGTATCCAAGATTTAACTATGCTTTTTATTTCAGTTATAGCATTCTGTACCTTCTCACTTTTGAACACAAAAGATGCAAATGGTAGTAGCCTCTATTTCATTGTATCTGTTGCATTTTAAGAGGCATTTTTATCCTCCGCAACGAAGTTGCCGGAGCATTGTTTTCGGGTTTGTCCTCCGTGCGTCCGTATGTATGTATGTAAGTATGTATTATGAGGCACCAATGAACTGATTAGATTTTGGACTGAGAGGTCTAAGGTCAGCCAGGGCCTAAATATGTTGCAAGTGGGCTAGGGTAACACGGAGGGGGACGACTCTGATAATGAGACGGCATGTCGAATTTTCATGTAACTTGGTTGAAGTAAGTATTATGAGCACTAATGAAACTGATAAGATTTTGGAGTTCAAAGGTCAAAACAAAGTCACAGGTCACTGGGCCTTAAATATTGTCTGATTTGGGCTCATTACCACGATAACTTGAGACACCAGTTGAATTTCATGATTAACTTGGGTGAAGTATGTATTATGACCACCAATGAACTGATTAGATTTGGAGTTCAAAGGTCAAAAGGTCAAAGGTCACTGGGCCTAAAATATGTCTGATTCGGCTCATTACCATGATAAACTTGAGATTGGCTAGTCGGATTGTCATGTAGCTTGGTGGAGTATGTTAATGGAGCACGAATAACTGATTAAGGTTTTGGAGCTGAAAAGGTCAAAGGTCACTGGACCTAAAATATGTCTGATTGGGCTCGTTACCCACATAACTTGAGAACGGCGCAGTTGAATTTTCATGTAACGTTGGGTGAAGTATGTATTATGAGCCACCAATGAAATGATTAGATTTTGAGTTCAAAGGTCAAAAGGTCAAAGGTCACCGGGCCTAAAATATGTCTGATTCGGCGCTCGTTACCCATAAGAACTGAGAGAGGCTTGTCGGATTCTCATGTAACTTTAGGTGAAGTATGTATTATGGGGCACCAATAAATTGATTTGATTTTGGACCTCATGGTCAAGGTTAAAGGTCACTGGGCCTTAAATACGTCTGATTTTGGCTCGTTAGTGATTACTTGAGAGCGGTGCGATTGTCATGTAACTTTGGGTGAAGTATGTATTATGAGGCACCAATGAACTGATTATATTTTTGAGCTGAAGTCAAAGGTCAACGAGGCCTGATAGATTGTCTGATTGTTTCATTACCATGGTCGTTTTGATGTTACTTTGGTGAAGTATGTATTATAAGGTACCAATGAACTGATCATATTTTGGGGTTAAAGGGTCAAAGGTCGAAGGTCACGAAGCTCGCATACTTTGTGTCTTTACCACAATAACATGAGAACAGTCTTATCGATAGTTGATGTTAATTTGGGTGAAGTATGTATTATGGCATAAGAAATTTCAGAGTTGAACGGTCAAAGGTGTTTGATGCCGCGTACATTCCAAGTTTGGAATGGACGGGGGGCGGAGGCATACCCATCGGCTGCGCCAGCCGAATTGCTCTCAGTTCTTGATATTTCGTATCATGTATTCAAAGAAATACAGTGTTATGATGATGGCCAAATCAGCTGAACATCTCTTCTTGTCTTCTTCTTCTCTCTTTTTTCATCTCATTCTTCTTCTTCTTCTTCTCCTCTTTCTTTCTTCTTCTTCTTCCTTCTTCTTCTTTCCTTCTTCTTTTTCTTCTTCTTCTTCCTTCCTCTTGTTCTTCTTCTTCTTCTTCTTCTTTTTTCTTCTTCTTCTTCTATGTCTCTCTCTTCCTTCTCTTCTTCTTCTCCTTCTTCATCTTCTTCATCTCCTTCATCTTCTTTTATTTTCTTTGCCTTTTCCTTTTCATCCTTCCCCTCCTTCTTCATCGTATCAATTATTTCTTAGTAGTAGTTATAGCACAAAAGTTACAGTGAGAAATTGCAGTTTTAATTGAATTTGAAAGGGATAATATAACTACAATGTCGTAAACTAGTCAGATGGCATTAAGTGTTTTCTAATTGTTTCTTTTTTTAATAAAACAGTGCAATTAAGTTTTATTTGAAGTTTTTTACACAATGTGTAAAATAAAATTTCATAAAATCTGGCTAGAAATTTTGGTAAATAATTGCAAAGAAAGAGGGAGTACCTCAAAATTTATACTCTCCTCAAATCATGTTTTGTTCTTGTCATGTTATTGACCTGTTGGAGACTAAGTACGGGTTAACTCGTGTCGAGGTACATGGGAAATGTGTGTTATAGTGAAATCAAATCGTCTCCAATGGGTTAATTAACTTCATAATCATACATATATCATAACGTGGATTTCTTTTTATCTGTAAACCAGGGGTTAAAATGTATAATGAAAATTAAATCTTTGCTTTGGTAAAATTATATAATGGCCTATGTATGAACAATATGAGAATCATCAAAATGAATTCTGCACACTGTACATTTGTCTAATGTTGTAGCTACCATGTACAGTATTATGCCAAGAATGTGTTTCTAAGCCCTTTGTGATGGTATAAAGCATGGATATTCAAATGAACTTGTTTCTTTCTTATACTGTCTCTTTAATATCATTAGCGTTAATATTCTGCAAAAAATATATAATACTCAACATATGGGGGAGGATTTGTAAGCACTGGAGCAAGGTGTGATAGTTTTTCTTTCATGAACCCAACTGTCGAGTGAAAAGAAAAATACAAATAATGCTCCGTGCACGCCCGATTCCACTGACCCGTCAGCCCGATCTAAAGTGAAGGCTTACGCTAGAATTCAACTGTCAATCATGTCCTCGTTCCCGCAGCTACTGCAAACTATCCAGAGATCGCGCTGATATTTCACACCTCGTAAATTTGTTGGTGTTTTTCTGTCTGTCAGTTTTAATGAGCAGCGTCCAGCTGAACCATGTGACATCCCGGCTTGTCACCGCTCTGAATTACTGATAACCCACCATCAAACATCAAACCATCAAACATGAATAAAGCTAGAAATTGACTTAAATGTCAGAAATGGGTCTGGGGTTTAATTTGTTGCTTTTGAGTTTGTTTTTACACCTAGTGTACATTATTATGTGGTTCTAATTGTTATCACTTTATTTTCATATTGTATTATGGATTAATTAATTTGTATACCGGTATTTATATTGGTTGGTTGGTTGATTGATTGATGGATTGATTCATTGATTGATTGATTGATTGATTGATTGATTGATTGATTGAGTGAGTGAGTGAGTGAGTGAGTGAGTGAGTGAGTGAGTGAGTGATTGATTGATTGATTGATTGATTGATTGATTGATTGATTGATGGATGGATGGATGGATGGATGGATGGATTGATTGATTAATTGATTAATTGATGGAAAGGTTGATTGATTGATTGATTGATTGATTGATTGATTGATTGTTTGAGTGAGTGATTGAGTGATTGAGTGATTGAGTGATTGGTTGGTTAGTTGTTTGGTTGGTTGGTTGGTTGGTTAATTGTTTAATTTTTGTAGTGATTTATTCTTTTGTTAGAATTTGTTTCACTGCAGATTATAATTTAAGATATTGTTGGTGGAATCAAGGATTTAAGCTTATGCTTTATGATTATCATTTTGTTGCTAAAGATCGCTGAACATACAGGAGTTATTATTTAACCCTCTAAACATCGCCAAAAAGCATCAATAAACTTTGCAACAATGTGAATACAAGCGTAATACTAAAAGGGTAAATCATACTTTAGTTTCAGCTTTTCGATTATACAGGCACTTTGACTGGCCACATTTTCTCCTTGCGTTAATATGTTACTATTATTGGCATTCTTCTCGGTGTATTCGGTAATACAAGTGAATAATTGATATTTTGGGTCAATCATACAACGCTTTTCACGTTCAGACGAGAGTTTTCTATCAGCGACAACGACGTGCTTACCCGTCCCTACTCAACCATAGTATCCCTCCTGGTGCAGATCACTGGGGTTGGCCATGGTAAACCTTGCAAATTGTGTAGTCTTGGCATTCGCAATCAACTTAGATCCAGGATAACAAACACAGGCTACAGTAGGTCTAGGGACAGATCATGTATTCTTTTATTTTATTTTATTTGTGTATCTGTGGTGATGGATGGTGGTGATATGATGAGTGATGATGATGAGAGGAGCGAGGAGGAGGATAGAGTTGTAATAGTGCTGGTTATGAATTAGTAATGATGAAGATATGGTACTGGCTCCACTTAATGGGAATGATGATTGATGATGATGATATTATGATGATAATGTCATTATTATAATTTAAATGTTTATGGAAATAGAAATCATTACAACAATGACTGATGATGAGGGGAGGGGGAGGAGAGAAGAGAAGAGAAGGAGAAGAGAAGAGAAGAAGAAGGAAGGAAGGAGAAGCAAGAAGAAGAAGAGAAGAATGAAGAAGAAGAAGAAGAAGAAAAAAAGAAAATAATGATGAGGAAGAAGAAGAAGAAGAAGAAAAGAGAGGAAGAAGAAGAAGAAGAGGAGGTAAACGAAGAGGAGAAGACGAAGAGAAAAGAGATGAAGAAAAAGAAGAAAGAGGAAAACGAGAGAGAAGCAAGAAGAAGAAGAAGAAGAAAAGGAGAGGAGGGGAGGAGAGGATCAGTAGAGGGAGGAGGAGCGAGGAGAGAGAAGATGGAGGAGGATTATGATCATATGATGATGATTTAAAGGTGATAAACATAATAATAAAAAGAAGAGAGAAGAAGAAGAAGAAGAAACGAAGAAGACGAAAGACGAAGAAAAAAAAA
>JZLH01S0129044.1:7483-22505 GCA_001188425.1 Eucidaris tribuloides
GTTACAGCAATATTTGCAAATACTGCAAAATAATGTAATGTAAGTCTGCATTTGTGATATGATTTCTGGTAAGGTTTATTATGCCCTCTCTTACAAAGTTGGAGGGGGTTTAGGATTAAAAATCACCCATATATGTAAGTTTTCATGATTCACATTGTGTACAATTTGACAATTGTGCTGTGAACTTTATAATTGTTTTATTTATCAAATATATGTGAATATAATGTAATTTAAACTTTGAAATTAATTGCAGTGACCATAATATTGACATATATTTTACAGCGGGAGTTCAGATCAGGTTAAACCCTCGTGGGGCTCGCAGGAAACCTGTCGAGTACACCTCCGTCCGGCATGTATGCCACCAATAGCAACTTCCCGAATCTACTCAAAGTGGGACCAACAACCATCCACCAAGGTCTGTCAGCAGGTAAAATGCACATGCACACACACACACCCACTCTCAAGCACACCTGCACGCACATGCAAACACATTTTGGTGGTGGGAATCAGACACTTGTATGCTCTTATGTAAGAACATACCCGTTGGTTGTCTGTCTGGCAGAAGGGCCCTAGTTTATGTTCCTAGCAGAAGGGCCTCAACACTAAATTGTCTCTAACTCGAAAACCATTGGCTTTTTTCACATGAAATCAAAGTAGTGTGATATGTTTAGATCCTTCTGTCAGTCTGTTAAGTGCAAATATCAAATTAGGCAATATTTCTCAAATTAGGGAAAATTTACTGTTAAGGTCCTCGAGCCAGGAGCATGTGCTAGGGCCCTTCTGCTGGACAACTGATGATACAGTGGATACACTTATAATGAGCTTGGTTTCCGGCTTCGTCTTTTGCTAACATGTTAGATCAAGTGAAACACACTTTGAATTGGACATACTGTACAGTCATCTACCATTTTTCCAAATTTGAGGGCCAGAAGTGATTCAGAAGTATATGTTTCTTGAAATTAACTCCACCATATTTTGCAGGAACTTGAAACTTGCCGAGTTTGATCGTCATTTTGGTTACATCTCCAGCATCTCTAAGCCCCATTGTAATAATTTTGGTATCATCACAAAGCTACATGTATGTTTGTGAACTAGTCATTGATAGTGACTGTAACAGCCAAAAAATATCGTCTAATCCGCAGTTCCCTTTTGAAAAGTTAATAGGTTTACCAAACTAACTATGTTCCCAAGTTCCTAAGGCCTTCCATTTTGCAAGAATAAACACTATCTTTGAGTTTGTTTTTCCTCCTTTTTCCTGAAAATGGCTTTGATGACAGCCCATCCTTTTGAGGGGTGTTTTGTAATGGGTTTGCTTCCTGCATTCTAGACGAATTATACAACATGTGGAAGCTAAGCCTAGGAGTCTCAACTTTTAGACCATATAGACAGACTTGTAACGTGCTCTTCAAATTTACTCTCAAAATTTGACATCGCTTGTGTAAGAAAACTAGAAAAGTAATTTAGAATTAACCCTGTGAAACTCATGCTTCCAAAACAGTGATAACGCAACACACCATCCTTTTTTGACAAATCCCTTTGACTATACTTAATCTGCATTTAGGTGCAATGGTCAATCTATCCGTCGTGTCAGGTCCAGCACCGGTCATCCATCGGCCAGACCTCGTGAGTGCAGGAAGCAGCAGGGCTACCGTCAGCAGGGAAACGATAGGCAGTGCACCGGACAGCCTAACATTAAGGTAGCTTCTCAGAAGGCATACAATTAGAGTTATTTGTTTTAATATTGTGTACTAACCTACTGTGGGAAGGCAGGGCGTCACTTTTGCATGCCTAAAACATTGTATAAATACACTGGTGTGTAGAAGAAAATACCATTTAAGAACCTTTAGAAAAGTATAGGAGCTAGAAACTCAATTTTGTTGAAATTACAGTGACTGTTAGATTTTGAATTGAATTAAAGTATAACCTATACCCAAGTTCACAAGTACTTTAATAATATAATAATATAAGATTTATAAGGCACGAAAAAATATTTGAATATATTCTAATGCACAGCAAGAATGCACTTTCAGAATCTTGCCTTGCGTGGGTGTTCATCATGTGTGATTTGTGAAATTAATCTACAAATTACAATTGTGTTCCATATGCATTCATGTAAATTACAAATTTTATTCATTAGACTCAAGCGACAGATTAGTATTCATAGACATTACATAATAAACAAAGATTGTAATAATACTACTGTAGTGACTCGGTTCAGTGAGCCTGTATCACTCACTAAAGTGTTTTGTGCATTTATCAAATTCTAGGTAATATTACTGATCTTTGGATTTCACAGACATGTCCTTCATAACTAGCCTAAGGGCATGAGTGATGTTTTGTTGTCTTTCGTGAGGGCTGTGAAACAGATGCTCTGCCTTTAAAGCATATATGCCGAATGTCAGCGATTTACATTTTTGTTGTTTCATGAAAAGAGTTTTTCATGGAGTAGTTTTAATGTTGATAAGAAAAAATTACTTATTTTCTTGGATGGTTTACTAGTTTTGGACATAAATACACTACTAGATCATTGGGAATTTTATATTTCAATTGGATAACATTTCTGTTGAAATGCACCTCATTGTTTGATTTTTTCTAATCCTCAATAATTCTGCTGAAATGTACCATACTGTTACAATGCTATATGTGAGAGGAGAAGAATTGTCATAATATTTTTTGTCCTGTGGATGAGTTTACATTATATCACAATCTGTAAGATTCTGAAGTAACCTAGGTTACATACGGTTCAGGGAATTTCTGGAAAGTCAGGGAATTAACCAATTTCTTCTGGAAAGTCAAGGAAAATCATTTATTCGAGATATTTTTTGAGTGACCCTTGATTGGGTGCTTGTTAGTATATTGAGATGATGTATTTTTGCATGCTGTAAATATGTAAAAATGTTATGGAAATTAACAGTTTTCTGCTCTTGAAAGTCATGGAAAGTCAGGGTATTTCAAAAATGTGTAAACCCCATTAACCTGCCATGTCGGACTCAAATCAAAGGCACTGTCATTGAAGAGCTGACATACTCGAACATGTCTTGTATCTAACGGTGCACTAAAATCAATGTGGTGCTTCTATAGTTTGCACTAAAACCACTGTTGAGCCAAGGGTACCCTGCACTTATTTAACCCTTTAACATGCTACCTAACCCCAACTAACTAGGAATGGTCAACTAACCAAAGAAGAGATTTGGGATCTAGCCCGCCTGGACCCCAGATCCCGACTCTACCGCACCCTGAACGGCCTGCTCAAAGACAGATACAAGAAGCGTATGTCTTGTCTTCATTCTAACTTTTCACACGCTGCATGAAGAAATTTTGCAGTTTGTGCATGGCAGTAGGTGCATAGCTCTAGCTGCATGCAAAGTTTGCTAACTGAAATTTTTCAGAGTGACCATAACCCACAATTTCTTTCCATCAATGTCAAGCGGTAAACCACTTACGCAGCGTGTGGTGGCTGATATGAGGCCACAGATGCCCTTGCCAAGTCGTAAAAAAAAATGGAGATAAATCTCAAAATGTTGGTTCCAAAATGACCATGATGCTGTTAACTATATTGCAGTTTTGTCCATCATTCTTAACTCTTTCATTTGTGTGGTGGTAATGCTGTTTACATGCATGTATCATGTTATTCAATGTTTGTTCCTTCATGTTGTCAATCAGTTGAACATGATTGTTGTGTTTTAGAAAACAAAAATGGAAATCATGTTTATTATAATTATCAGAGTATTGGAGTATATTGCTCCCAAGACCAAAGTCCCCACAAGTAGTAAAATATTTCTCTTTTTGCTCCATTTAAGCTTTTACATTCATTGTAATTAATTTGTGTGTGGTGTTGATCTACAGTTTGCTGTGAAAATGTTTGTATGTAAGAAGTTGAAGTACGTATAACACAGTAGAAAGGGCAATAACCATAAAAAGGTGCACTCTGTTGGGTCAACTTGCAACAATTATAATTATTCTCATCTTGCAAATACTATGAAAGCATCACCAGTGAAGCACATACAGGTGTCTTTCCATGAAAAGTCAAATCATGTCAAAGCGACCAGTTCATGATGTGAGAGTGGCTCATGCTCTACTTTCCAGTTTAAACCATCAAAGACCCTTTTCTTATCGATGTGAAAATTATAATTCATGCATCACCCACATCATTACCAGAGTACAACAGGTGTAGTAATCACCTTGTTCAGTGAGAATCCTTCCATATTGGAACAGTTATTCATTTTCTCCAATGATTTTGTTGTTTGTAAAAAAAAAAATCTGTCATGAGTGAAGCAAAGATCATACTGCAATTTTATCATGACTGAAAATAGGTCTGCCACCTCTGTTTTTATTGAGAATGCATTTCAGTGATATCTCTGCTATGATTCTAGGATAACAACCACTGTCGGATAACTAACCCCTTATACCCCTCCCCCCCCCCCTCCCCAGCAATTACCACCTATAACTACCAACCCCCAGACAACTACCATCATAAGACAACCACCCAAACCCAAACTCAGTTTGTTCACAAAAATCTACATTACCTGGCTTTGAATACTAAGCTGCAGAGTGCTTGGCAAAATCATTGCCATGCTTTATAGCAACAAAATAGGTTAATAGTTGGGCTTGAGCATGACAATAGGCAAAATTCAATTCAGCAAACTTGATCATGACACTCATTTTACAGAGTATTTGCATTTGCCTTTGACTAACAATTGTTCAAATTTTCATTACAATAAATGTGTGCCATTATCTATAAGTAACAGAAATAACACAACCATGTTCACTAACACTTTGTGTTATGTGTATTGACCTTTGGGAGTGATTGCGATAACATAATATTTCCTATTCAGGAAAGGGTTAACCCTAATTAGACTGGGGTATTTTGGAGGCTGGAAAGACGGGGGGGGGTAGGGGGGGGGGTGGGGGGGGGTAGGGGTCCCTAAGGGCCCCCTTCAGATCTTGGCCGTTGATCGCGCGATCGCGATGAAAATCGACACACACGTCACCCGTGACATAATCTACAGAATTGTATATTTGATTGTTCAAAAATTAATCAAATTTATTTTTAATTAATTAATTATGCTAATTTATGCATGAAATTAGAATTTGGCTGTAAATCATTAAGTAAAGCCCTTGAAGTGCTCATTTTTTGTTTAAAGACTCTTTGCGAGATTCTGATCGGATGCACATTAAAAAAAATTCGGTATCAAAATGTTGTCTTATGTATTTTATTGTTTTTGGAATTTCTTATGTATTTCTTTGTTTTTCGACTTTTTGTTTTTTATTGTTTTTTCAATGGAAATTGTCAGCGACATTATTTCAGTCATAAATAGCAGCAAATCAAATGATTGTTATCAATGAAAGCAAAATTAATCACTCATTTATGAATTTTAGCTGAAAACACAATTTGCATTGACTTTGTACATGAAATCACATTTTTGAGCAATTTTGAGTCTTACGCACGGGTGCAAAATTATGCATAACTCGCGAACCGGGTACCCGGGCGTCGCAAATTTGGGCTTAAAAGATGTGCAAGACTTCAAAGAAAAAAGTCATGAAATATCGCGGCCATAGCTTCTCGCGTTAAAAATTTATCGCAAAAAATGTTGAGGGGGTGGGCCTTTTAGGCCCCCCCGTCCAATTAGGGTTAAGGTAGAGATGAGAAATAGGTTTAGGTTTGAGGTTGGTGTTGACAGTTTAGAGGTTGGGTTAGTGTTAGTGTATGCAGTAGCACTGGCAGCAATTGTCACCGGAACAAATGTTGTGGAACTGTTCACGTACATGTGGTAAATCATCAGCTTGTATATCTTGGCAGTGCTTTTTATTTTGCTTGACGTGTAATTACAAATAATTAGATTAATAAACAGGTTGTGTGTGCATTGGTGTAATATATTCAATCTCACTGTAACATTTTCAATTATGTTTATATTATTTTCTTTTTTTATAAGGTCCACAAAGTCACAAAGAATAAGAGGAGCATCAAACACACTAAGGTTAAAGGTGAGAATATTTGACTTATTTTGCTGGCATGCTTATTAAAATTGTTTATTGAATGGAAAGTAGTTGTGCATAACTGGGAAGAGAGAAAACGGTTCTTAAAGTATTGCTGTAAACGTATTACAGGTACTGTCAGAAATACCCTTGTTGTTATTGAAGACATGACATTCTTGATTTGCAAACATTGAGGGTGTATTAAAGACACAAACATTGTGAAGGTTCAATTTGAAAAAAAAAAAGTCAAATATTGATATCTGAGCTATTATAGTGCTTGAATGGACAAACGGACCCTAGAATAAACTTTGGAAATCAATGCTTCCTCTAGCATGATATGCATGGACAGACATCACCCATGACTTTCACATACACCAAATACATAAGTCATGTGCAACCTGATACTCATAAATCTTCACTCTTTTAGAACACTAAATGATCATTTTGCAATACAATTTTTTTTCTTCAGGGCTTCATTTTTAAACTATATCAGAAACACATAGCATGAAGAATTATTTAGCTTCAATTTTTAAAACTAGGAACATTGCTTGATTTTAAAATTAATGGGGAGTGACTTAATTTGGAGAAGTCAAAAATACCTCAGTAAGCAAATAGATACACTAATTGGGTGTATCTCCAGGCAGGAAGAATTTGTCTTGAATTTGGCGTGAGTGTCCTATTATTGAGTATATAAACACAACAAAAAAAGTAACTACCCCCTTTTTCGAATTACCATAACTTTTTATAGAAACAGTTTTGAGCAAAAAAAATTAGCAAGGGTGTTTCTGCACTAATTGACTAAAATCTGTAAGAAAATGTGATTGATCCATCAAGTCATGCATGAGTGAGCACATATAAAGGCAAAAATGTCACTTTTCAAAAGTCACATGGGTCATTTTGAGGGATTTGTGATGCAGGATTTGGACAAATTCTGCTTTGGTTGAATGATTAAGTGCTATTTATGTTAATTATCTATCGTTTGACCCCCTTACACTTTTTTGGCACTTTCATCACATTTTTTACGCTTCAGTGAGCTCAATTTGAAAAATTCCACCCGTCCTCAATTTTGAAACTGTAAAATCCATAAAGTTTATTGAAAAAATTGAAATCTGATATTTTTCAGCGAAATGTATCTTTACATGTTGCGTGAACATAAGAGGTTATAACCATGTCATGGTTGAGTGAACACACTTTATAAAAGTAATGCAAAACGTACCATTATTTACCATTATTTTGGCATAAGAGATAATTCCTGTGACTTTTGAAAAGTGACATTTTTTCCTTTAATGCATGCTCACTCATGCATGGCTTGACAGATTAATCTCATTTTCACACAAAGGTTAGTCAATGAGTGTAGAAATGTTCCTGCCAAATTATTTTGCTAAAACTTATTTCGTTAAAAAGTTATGGTAGTGTGAAAAAGGGGGTAGTTACTTTTTATGTTGTGTGTATATGACCTGATAGAAATTTGTACACATAGAAAGCTACCCAAAAAATTTGCTTGTCACAACACATGGCCATGGTAATTGTTTTAAAGTAGTGAACATTTGACCATGAAGTTTTCACAGCAAAGTCGTGAACAGTGTGCTTGATTCTAAGTTTGTTTTATCGCCTGCTTTCAATCATGCTGTTTCCCTTTAAATGAAGTTGTCAAATATAAGAAGCCAAATTACATTGAAGTCATTGATTTCATACTAATCTGAGGAACCATTATCAATATATAAATGTCTAACATTTCTTCCAGAGGGTGAGTGACATTCAAAGGAATGGCTTCATCAGTTATTTGTAGTTTACCTGATTTATGGTTAAATTTTAGTTTAAGGTTAAGGGTAATGTTAACTATATGTATTATCAACAATTGTGAGCAGCTCTGAATTTATATCAAAATAGTATGACATGATAAAATATTTTGTTGTTATTGTTTTTTACGCAGCAACTAGAACTGAGAGAAAATCACGCCATTGTTTTGAGTTGACGTCCAGGGAAGGAATAATCTGAGAAAAGACACCAATGAAAAATGGATTCTATATGGATTCAAGCGATATGGATGTTTTCATTGTGGCTGATATTTCGTGCATTAAATTATGACCATGTGGCTGACCTCGCACTCACGAAAGTTTCACATGGAAGTTTCTTCTGGAAATGGATAAAATCGTGTCACTTGTAGTGGAGACTGCATACAAGAACAATCAAGCAGTTGGTAAAGCTGGAGATAGCTGTCATGAATCTGTATAGCTGATAACAAAATTTACGCGAACTGTGATCCTCCATGAGATTGGAAGTGAATTGCAGCAGAGAGATTCTGACAAGTGTGAAAATCTTGTCTACACATCCTCATGAGATATTTGACAAGGATAGCCACGGGAAAAATTGTGAGAAAGGATATAACAAGCGCGACATCCGTCACTAATTGTGGCCGTGGTAGTGAAGTTGCAATGGTATCAACCGTGCTTGTGCAGTTTAATCCGTTGGAGACTGAGCACGAGTTAACTCGTGTTGGGGTATAAGAGAAATGTGTGTTATAGTGACATCAAATCATCACCAACGGGTGAAATTTACTCATCAAGTGGAATTATTGACCTGTAATTTGATATACAGGTCTAAATGTGTGCCGTGAAACACAGAGTGCCCTTCAGACATTTTCATTAATGCAGAGTGTGTGATGATTCATTTCTTCCATATTTTGTTGTATTTGTGTAATATGATCAGCAAATTGAGCTGTACTTCCCAGTTTCATAATCAGGTACTTTAGTAGTGTGGATGAGGAGAGAAAGAGAAGGGAAAAAGTATTTTTCATCATATTTCAGCAACATCAATGCATAGCAGGGTTTATTTCATGCTGACAGATTTGATACTGATATGGGTAACTAGCATAGACTAAATACATTTTATTATTGTGGATGAAAATGAAAATGATGTTAATGAAAAGATACTATTGTAATGAGTGCTTGATCACATGTTTTGAGGTCTTCATCACCAAGGAGAAAACGTACCTACAGCTCATTCATCAAAACACAGAAAATGGGGAGACGTATCGCCACCCCACCCCCCCCCCCTCCCCGAGGGGGTATTTTGTGGGTTCTAGGGAACAGACGGGATGCCCCCTGAATTGTTTTGAAAATAATAAAATTATGGGAATTTTTTACTGCTTTTTTCAAAATTTTCCCCCATTCCCCCCCCCCCAATTTGTTCTGCTCTGCACCGGTAAATTTGGTGTTTTTTCTCATGACCCTACCCCGCTGTCGGTTGCTTTGGTGGGGAATATTTGGCAGCAAAATTGTTTCCAATGGTTCACGTTTTGACTATTGCTCGCCCCCCTCCCCCCCGCCCAACAAGTTTTGACCCAAGTCCTGGCTTAGGCATCTCTAGCTTGGTTCAAATGTGGAGATCACCAAATTTTAATGATTTTAGCCTATGTAAATAAATTTAAGGTACCTAGCAATCAATAATGGTGGAGATACTATAGGTTTTATTGGTTGAAATAATCTATACAAAATATATGTCGCTCTGTTGTCATTGATGCCGGTTCAATTTTATATGTGAAGAACCATTTATCAAACATTTGTAAGGCTGTAAAAATCCTGTGACATTCCACTATGGTTGCTTACTCCCAGATTATTTGATAATTAATCAATATTCATCCATCCGTCCATCTAACTGTGTATTTTTTATGTTTTATAGTGTGCTTAAAATACCAGAACTTCTGCTGCATGTTGTAAATTCTTCTTATTTTAAAATGCCTAATCTAAAAGTTAAAAACTTCCAAGTTAACTTTAAAAGTTTTGTTTATGTAATTTTTACCAGAGTATACATATTTTAAACTTTATTTTAAATGCAAAACAAATGAATATTTTTGCAGTTTTATACAGTATTTCTTATTGCTTTACAAGGGTTCAGGGTAGAAGATATTCTACTGTAGGGAATATACTTTGCATTGTTATCTATATATCAATTGTGCCGTCCATTTCATATTCTTCCATTGGGTAGAAGGTGCCATATTTATATTAATATCCCATGATTTTCAATCCATTGGGTAGATGGTGCCATATCTATATTGATATCTGGTAATTTTCAAAGAAATCCTACATAACGTGTTCCATTTATAGTGGTTAACCCTTTGGGGACACCAGGTTTGTACAGAAGCCCAGTACATTACATCGCACACTCTGAGGCGACAGGCTTTACACAGAATTCCAGAAAAAAGGTGCATTGCTAAAAATGTTATATTGTCTAATACCTTTTGTCACACAAAGTACACATTTCTAACCAGCATAAATAAAGAAAATATTGTCTTGTAGACTTTTTACAAGAAAACATTTGTACATTAATAATCTCATTTGTGGTCAGTCAAGTGAAAATTGCATCATCTCTCATTGAACAATACTGTTGTATGGCAGAGACTCCTATTTGTATAAGTCTTTGACAGTTTGTGCATGTTTAAAATTGGTACAGTGTTACCGGGCAAGTGTTACTTATTATGGGGGTCTCTAAGAGTGCAGTATTTTAATAATTATTGATATATTGGTTATTTTCTAATTTTGTTTAAGTGATGGTAAATGCAAATTGTTAATACTATAATCCTAAAAATATAGATTTATGTCAGTACCAGTGATAGCACTTTGTGATAACCCCTGGTTGTTGAGCTTATCTAAGAGCAAACATGTAGATACTACATATCCAAATTTGCTGAATGTGCACATTCTTCTCATCATCTACAAATGAAAGAATATTTCCCACATAAATTTAGGATTGCTATTCACTCTCAGGTCTCTAGTAGATATTGCTTCAAGTCTGAAGCAGCCATCAACTACATTTACTGATAAAAACTTGCTACTCTGCATGTGTAGTATGACTTGTCACAAGGTAATATTCTTGAGATTGTGAAATACTTCAGTGTGTTATTGTAAGTAATATTAAACCACTTTGTTCACAACTCTTCCAAGTTTCCAAATGTTTATAACCCATCAAAGAATTGTTCCTTGTGGGGTTTTTCACCTGTTGTACTTTCTTAGTAAAGCATGGGCGAGGCCTTTTTGTTATTTTTCCCCTTCACGTAGTGTATTTCATTGTACACCTTTTTAGTGTACAAGAAAGAAGAATAAGATGTCATTTTCAAAGAGTCATAAATGACGTGTAAAGGGTCAGGGTGATACAATAACTGCACTCGAGAAAAGAAATGCTTAAGAACTGGAATTTGGTTGATTACATCATCTTCTTTCTAGGAAGCTTGTTATTTTCCTAACAGGTATGCAATACTGGGATGTAATTTGGGGATATGCAGTACTGACAAATTTGGGTGCTGGTCTGAAACATTTCTAAATCCATTGAGGTTTTTAAAATTAGTGTGATAAGTTCTATCAAACAAAAACTTGATAAATTAACAATCTTAAAATGACCAGTTTCAAAGAGTCATTGAATTGTCATAAATATCTAGCAGCTCATTGTGCAAGTTTAGGTGTTACTCAGGCATTCACTGATGACCACTTGAAATCGATAATAGTACTGCACATAACCTATTATAATCACTACAAGTGGACATCAATATAAAGTAGAGTACAGAAAGAGGGGATATCAAACAAACTCAAGTTTTTTAAATAGTTTTTAGTTTAGTTCAATTCCTTGGTGATTAGCTTCCAGTTGAGTCTGTGCTGTTACACAGGTGAATATTTCAACTGGGGGGAAATAATGCAGCTTTGTAGAACTTATAAAACCCTAATTTTGTATTTTTTGTTATGTTTTGTGAAATGTTACTCTCAAGATATTTCATATATGTTGGTGACTCTGTGCCATTGTTGTATTGTGTTGTTAACTCTATGCCTTTATTGTCTTGTGTTGTTCACAAATCTTGCCAGAAATGTTGCTTCCACCCATGACTTCTTAATACTGTGTTCCGTCCATAGTAATTATTTTATATTGTAGTATTACGCAATTACACATATGTATAATAGAAACAAAATATCAATTGTAAAATAATGGAGATTATCATGAAGTTTTATTACAAATTGTAAAGATGACCTTTATTCAAGTGTCATACATGTATACTGCACATATAAGTACAGCAGGTGTTATAATTATATATGTCTTTTTTATCAGGGGTAGAACAGGTACCATATCTCATTTATTGGATATTTTATGAAAACTCGATTTAATACATCCCATGCTATGAATGACAGTCGAAGTGAATGGTGATGTGCGAAAAAGGCTTCTGCTCACATTGTAACAACAAATGATTATCATTTTTGCAGTAATGTCAGTCTAGGATTATTCCACATTTGTCCTTGATTTTTTATCCTTTTTTATAATTTGTTTGTGGATGTTTTGTTAAGTATTTGATGAATATAGAGGTAATATCGCAAAAAAAAAAGTTTTGTAAATGTTGACTTGGCTAAATTTCCACGGATAGATGCACATTGCTTCAGTGAAGTCTTTCAATTTTCATACCATTAACATAATGACAGTATATTCCAGTCATAGTTGTATTTTGTACACAAAATTTCACACATTTTTTTTATATAGCAAAGATGTCTTTAATAACTGTAAGAACTGTTTGAATCTGTACCTACATTTATGATCTTTCTGTGGATAGAAGTTCCATGTTGTTTACTGACATGACCAAAGAATAGTCTGCAAATGAACCACTCATTCATTTGAAAGCATTAAAGTTGAAGTGAAAAACATATTACAGGCCTTCGACTGGTCCTACTTTTCCTACTTTCTCCTACTATTCATACATTTTCCCCTGAATATCCTTATTTTCCTACTTTATGTCAAAAAACCTCTTTGCAATAGGTTTAATATTTGTTTGGAGTTGAGTATTCTTTCTTGGTTGTTGCTGTGAGTAATGTAACTACCATCATCTCCTGTTTGTAGGGGAAATTTGTTTCTGTGAATTTCCACTTTTTTGCCAATATTAGAATTGTTTTTCTGCATATTCCACACGATTCCATTTTCTTTGGGGTTACTACTCTTAACTCTACTTGTAAGTATCCTACTTTGCTGGATTGAATCGTACTTTTCTCCTACTATTTGGAGAATTTTGCTCTGAATTTTCTCCTACTTTTTCAACCAAGCAGAGTTGAAGGCCTGATATTTTACATATATATTTTTGTAACTATGTATTTCAAAGTGATATGTTAACTTATTATCATACCAAGCTGCATGTATTCCATCCTGGTTATTTTATAATTTGCATTCCTTTCTATAATATATTCAATGGTTATGCAGTAGTGGTATGAAATATGTAAATGAAATGTAATTTTTTATTGCTTGTAAACTTGGGGAAAATAATTCATGGTTTATAGATATGCCTACAATATTTCGTATATTAAGTCTCTATACTTCTTATCACAAGATTTTTTACACATACTCATACTGTGTGAATTGAGCAATGCTATTTTCCATGACCGAATTGCACTGCTATGTTACCTTCATACCCTGGAAGAAATAAATCTAAATTATAAAGGGCTCTTCGATATGATTGTACTTTGAGTCTTGGTTTGTACATTGGTTTGTGTTAAGGTGGTGTGAATGTGATTGTATACAATGATTTGGAAGTGTTGTTCGACAAAGATCAAGAATGAACAGATTAGATTCCTGCCCACATTGAATTGAATTGAATTTAACTACATTTATTTCCACTGATTCCCACATTGGTTACAGAAAAACATTCAATTAAAAAGAATTTCAGTTGTGTCTATACTTCTAATTTGAGAGATCATCAATTCATCATAAAGTTATTGAACCAATTTAGAAATGAGCAATGTTTTTAGAGCCTCTAGTAGTGAAATTGGAGATATGATTCAAGCACGTAATTTCTTTCTAAAAAAAATAAATGAATAAGTATAATCGGTATTTTACAACAAAGAAATGTGCTGTAAAAATATGTGAGGTTGGCCGTGTGTGTGTGTGTGTGGTTCGTACATTTGTCGCACGAGTTGCAATAAAGCCCAAGCATAATTTTGGTAAATGGTAAAAAAATCATGATTTTAAATAGACCTATATAATCCATCAATGCCCTGAAAATTGCTTGCTCTGAAAACTACTCAAATGTAAAATGTCCGGAGATCCTCGATATTTCCTATAGGTAATGTGCATTCCGTTAACCTGCTCTCCAATAATTTAAACATAATTTGTCACTATAACAATATTCATTGAAATTGATGTTGTTTTCTGATGTATGGGGTGACAAGAGAATACTTTGTAAAAAAAATGAGGAAAAATCCTGATAGACCGAAATTATGCTTGGGCTTTAAGCAACCATCATGGATATGCGAACATCTGTCACAACAACTTTCACAACTTTCACACAAGAACGTAATATTGAAAACACATATTTCATAAGAGATATATTTATTGATGTTACAACTATTAATTGTTAAATTCATTTCTCGGTATCAAATAAGGAATCGTTTAATAACAATGTTTCCAGTTTGAAGTAAAACTCTGAGCTACATAATTTTTCATGCGATAGTCTATCTGATGTCTAAAAGTGTGAAGTTCAGAAGAAAGAAAAAACAACTTCAAAACAATCATTTAGTGCTTTCAAATGTGAATATCTATGGGTGACTGAACCATGCCCACTTCCCCCATAGACTACTGTGTTATAATATGGAGTCCACCAGATGCTTATATCATGTGTAATACTTATCCATACATGTCTAGCTAGTGGCAGTATTCTTTGGTGTTTGTTTAAGCACTATCATGTAACGGACATATCAAAGTTAGACTTTTGTTAACCTTCACAATATTAAACGATAGTCGATAGCTTTAATCCATATCTATGAATCTATATCTATTTTTATCTATCTATCTGTCTGTCTATCTACCTATCTATCTATCTCTTTATCATTCTACCTATCTATCAATATATCTATCAATCAATTTACCTATAATATCCTTCTTTACTATTTCATTATTAAATCATTTTTCCATGTATTTTATTTGTTCCTTCCTTCCTTCATTCATTTATTTATTTGTTTTCATTCATTATTTTCCGTTTCGTTCTTCAAAATGGTGATGGCGTTTCCAACATTTTTATACAATTCAT
>JZLH01S0129058.1:0-11648 GCA_001188425.1 Eucidaris tribuloides
CAACATAGAATCTATCCTGAAAAAAATTAAAAAATTAAGTGTCCGGTTACTCAAGTCCCCACCCTACATAGGTTGCCCGTGGATCTTTGGCTATGCACCGGAAACGCGTGTCATCTGCGGGCATTTTACGAGCATAATACGGATATAGGTCTAATAATGGCAAGGAACGGTACGGTACTGCCAACATCCGTGTAGCTGGTTAGTCATACGAGCAAATTGCGTGCGGGCATTTTGCACTTTACTGATGACCAATGAGAGAGCAGGATTTTCGTGACGTTTTGTGACGTTTTGTGACTTTCGATGTCAATCAAAAATTCGTGGAATGTTATCAATGCGCGCAGTTACAAGGTTCCCCGAACCCCGGGGAACTCAAATTTGACAAGTGTGCCGCGAGAATTTTCAAATAGCATGAGGTTTGCGTAGGTGAGCCGGCTGAAATATCCGTCAGCGCAAAAATAGTACGAAGAAAATACAAAAAATCGCAAAAATAACTAAAATATTCGAAAAAAAGTCTATCCTGAAAAAGGACTGGACCTCAGGGTACTCACGGTTACGACGGAGTCGTCAGTCACGGGGTAAATATCGTAGTTTCTTCTCCGTGAGATCCGCGTTGACGTAGCTTGAGTCTTGACTGTGTCAACCACGTCGCAGAAGTGAGATGATGATCAGCGGGTTGTAACCTCGACGATTTCGTCGTTAGATTAGGGCTGATTTGATGATTTTTCGAGTCATTATTCCGTCCGCCCCGTCCGCATTAGTCCTGGCATCGCCGGGTGATTTCGTGACAGCAGTGGTTCGTACGGAATTGTCGCCAAAACTCCGAAAAAAATTCTAGTTATCACGAGTCGGCATTGCCACACGTAATCCTCATACTTGTAAATTTTACGAAGTATCACAGGGATAGCCTGCGCGCAGCGCACCGTGTTCACTCGCATTCACTGCAACGCTAAGGAGGCCCGCGCGCCGAGCGCGTACCTGTACTGTTATAGAAAGAAAATGCGCCTGCGCGTATGTGTTGTCATGGCGACCAGAGCATTTACCTCCTCGAAAGCTTGAAAACAAAATTTCACCGGAAGTGTCGTGACGTCTACCGGAAGTGGGGTTACGTCATGAAAATAGTTCCGTATTTTTCTAAATTTTGTTTTATTTTCTTTTTGACGGCGTTATCGCGGGATTTTGGGCTCCAAATTAAAAAACAACCTACAGATTTCTGTAGGTTACAAAACTACTTTTTGACGGCGAATCTGATTTTCGCGTTTTTAGGCTCCCAAACGCGCTCCCGAGCGATTTGAGGCCTTCGGCCTCAAATCGCTTTATATAAGAGACATTCTAAAAATAGGATGGAGGCTCCGCCTCCATCCTATTTTTAGAAATGACGTCATTCCGCTATTCTGCACAATCCCCTTGCGTGCATGTTGAGGGTCAATTACTACCTTTCTGCTGTTAAGTTGAGGGTTACCTGCTTGTGACTTGCGGCCACTACGGGTAGCAAAAATAGTTCCCCGCAAGTATTACCCAGGATCGCACCTCGCAGGCAACTCCCATGCAGGTAACACGCAGTTGTGACGCAGGTACCTCGCAGCGCAGTGTTTTCATGAAAAATCAAGGTTTATGAGAGGAAAAATAATGTTGTTTCCCAGGCCAGGGTTTTGTACAACTTTGCGTGATAGATCCCCGATGCGCAAGTGCTGTTCTAACATGCGGTGTCTGGGTACTAAACCTGTCCGGAAATACAACCCATCATGATACACTTCACAAATATTGTCAAAACACACATATTACACATTAAAAAAATGCATGGGCAGCATGGAACTAAATGCATTTAGGCAATAGATCAAGATCTATAACAAATATATAAAACTAACCTTAGAGTCTACATAAAGCATAGCCCCCTAATCTGCCCCCCCCCGACAAAAAAAAAGGAGAAAAGAAATACAAGAGGTCTACTTCTGCCAAAATAACAAAAAAAACTCAGAAAAGAAGGAAAAGGGGAAAATAAAGATAGAGAGAAAAGAAAGAAAGGAAAAGAGGTAAAATAGAAGAAAAGTGAAAAGGAAAATGAAAAAAACAGTGAGAATAGAAAAAGAAACAAGGAAGAGAATATAAGTAGGAAGAAAAGGAAAATTACAAGAACTTCAATACTAGAGGAGATGAGAAAAAATTTATAAAAGAAAAAATAAAGATTAAGAGAATATAAAAAACAAGAAATGTAAGAATGTTGGAAGAAAACAGTAAAGAAAAATAGTAATCAATAAGGTGGTAAATTCATGATAATATTTCACATAGATCTATCATTATATCACAACACAATGAGATACATACACACATATGTATGCCAGAAAATGTGTTCAATGAGGCATCATTACAAATTTCTCATTGAAGAAACAGTTAAAGTTACATTACATACACTTATTGTCGGTATAAGAACACCGGACATACATGCACTCCCATTATAACGAATCATTGGTTAACAGGTAGGCAATTACGACTGGGGCTGGGCGATTTAGTCACTCAAAGATTTAACAAAATAGCCCTCAAATTTTCTCTCATAGGGCCATATGTATAAAATCGTAAATGGGCGCTTTGAAAGTAGTCCACGAAAAATATATATTTTTAGTTTTCCTGCCACTGCACGGTTATAAACAAAAGTTCTTCTTGTTACGCATACCGAAGTCAATTAATTTATGGTCCCAATATTAACTTCATATCTTGTATGGGCAAAATTCCGCGTGATTAGTTACGTTACACTTATTGACAAACTTTGCTCACTTTGCTCTTTACCAGTGAAAATTCTTCATATAAATTTGTCTGTTTTGGTACTGTCAATTTATAACTGCACCGATACTTCACAACATCAAGCAAAATCATGAGACATTTTTAGTGGTATAACAAGAACTTTAAACTCATGGTTAGTCTACGTTACGAAAAAGAGGACATGGAATAAAAATGACAAGTCTTTGTCCTCACAAGTTTCTCTGAACCTGTTTTCAAAAGCTGACAAAAATGTGGTAATTCATGCTGATTTCTGACATCGTGCTAAGCATTGATAAGATAACTTATTGATGAAAATCTTTTCATTTTTAACTATACAAACAGCAAAAGACATGTTATTTACGTTAGCGGTTAGTTACAGTTACATTTGTCCATCCCACACAAATTCTCGTTTATTTCATCTGTCTTTTTCAGATTTAGTATGCATATGTGGGGCTTTAATTACTTTTCAACACAATGAGAGAGGCTATGGCATGAAAAAAACTGCAAGATAAATGAATAGTTTTTCAATAAATACTGAGATTTAGTCACACTAGTCCACATGTGGTATTTCAGTGTATGGTTCACGATCTCACTAAGGGGTGCTCGTTGAAGATGTAAAAATTTAGAGTGAATATGATCCCATTGTTTCTTCATGAATTCATAAAACAGTCAAAACCATTAAAATTTAAAATTGTTCCAGATAGAGCAATTTATATAATTTGTGATTTGTCAGTATTTTCACGGGAATTCCCTTATATACATTTAACGATATTTGTTATAACAAAATTTTGACACAAACGGAAAGAAACTGCTGGTCCGCGAGGACTATTGTTATAATGGAGTCGCTGTAAATAATACAAACCCCATACAATACAAACTCCCCCCCACCCCCCACCGGTCCCAAAAATAAGCCCCCTAAATTACATTACACTTCCCTGACCAGGATAATCAAAAGTCAGATTACTTTCAAAGCAAATCAAATTCGATTTTGGCCTTATTAGGGTAACAAATAATTTATAGCAACTTGAAGGTAATTGGGATACATATGAAATATCAAAGGCTCGTAGGAGTCTACACACCAGCAGCCCCTCTCTTAAAAAAAAAAATCAAGTAACACAGAATGATGATGATCAGAATCGTCTCATTAGAAAAAGAAACAAATCAATTTCACAGGGCCTTATGAAAATTTGTATTGAAGACAGAGACTATTGTGATATGCAATGTATGCATTAAGTCATTTTTCTGAAGATTATGTATCCATTTCAAAATCTATTTCATTCATTGTTTCTTAATTATAGGAGTAAATACCAGTATGGCGATGCAGATGCACAATGAAGAACAGGATGCCCAGGAGGAGTTTGGACCTCTTGGTATATCACGACTAGAGGTAAGACAAAAATGAGGGTGATACTGAGTCCATCAGGCAGTATGTTGATCCCTGAATCAAGAATCATCGTGAATGAGGTGAACGTAGAATAACTAAAAGGAAGGATTAAGAAAAGAGGTGTCACTAAAGTTCTGTCAAGTTCAGGTAAAAACTACAAGTAGGGTTGCAAAGGGTCGGAAACTTTCCGGGAATTTTGGAAACTTTCATGAAAGTTTCGGGAATTTTCAATGGGCTGGGAATTTTGGGAATTTTCATTTTTTATCAAATTTAATGGTAAACTATTTATTGGAAAATTTCATTAGTAGTCTGTTCTATAGCACTTCTACACATGCAAAATATATTTTTTCCTCTCTTTTGGCTTGTCTGGGCCTTTCATGAGGAAAATCAGCCCAAATGAACATATCACTACACACATTACAAATGCATGGACGAGATGTACACTGCAGTCTAAATGATGTTATCTGTCTGATCTCACATTGTAATGTAAAATGTGTGCGGTGCATGTGCATGAAGTCAAAAAATCCACTGAAATGTCTAGATCTATTTCAAAGAATGGAGTAGGCCTGTCCATCATTTCTTAATTCACAATTTTGAGTATACATGTACGTAAGAGTTGGATTACACTGTCGCATCAAGCTGGTGTCTATCAGAAGTTTGGCTGGTTGAGATGATATTATGCACAAATAGCAAACATAGCCAAGTTATTAGTCATGTTTCATGATTGAACTAAATTGATTTCACATTGTTACATCTCCTTTCTTATTTGTGTTGAAGGAAGATGTAGCAGGAAACTAACAGGAATACAGGAATAAGTTAGCAAAAACATTGCCATATAGTGACTATCACTGAGAGTTGTGAGAATTATGATACATGGTGATAAAGCTAGCCTTACTAAGGGTTACTGTGTGACACTTCAGCAAGGCCCTATCAATTAGTTAATTTCTGTTACTTTTACGTCTTTTTAAACTTGTCCCCTCAATAAAGATTACTGAAACAGCCATGGGGGGAGGAGCTTATTGATTCAAAAAGTGTATACATTAATACAGCGCGATTAACACGCGTCGGGCAGCATGCATCGGTCAGGTTAGTCAGGTTAGCTCAAGGCCAGCGCAAGTGCGATTTAATTGGTTGGCAAGAATTGAAAGTTACGCCAAAATCTTTCTAACTTATTCCTGTTAGTTGCTGACTATATCTTCCTTTAAAGTAGATCTAAATATTTTTATATCACCACATTTCTGATATAAGATAAATAATCATTTTAACTTTGAAATTCAAATGCTAAATGTATGAAAATATGGAAAGTTTCCGAAAGTTGCCGAAAATTCCCAATATTTCCGGAAAATTTCCGAAAATTCCCATGGAAATTTTCCGCTCCGAAAATTCCCAGGAATTTTGCAACCCTAACTACAAGGAAGGATTAAGAAAAAAGGTGTCACTAAAGTTCTGTCAAGTTCAGGTAACTAATGCATCACACTGTCACTAATCCATGTAGAGAACTTGGAAGTCGCTCATTCTTTGCAATTATTACATCTTAGTGCCCAAAGCAGCATTTTGATCCTAGTCCTAACCTTCCCACCCTCATCCCCTGAAAATTTTTTTTTATTTGAATATTGTTCTTCTGTGACTCCTCTTTATTGAATTGCGGTGATATGGTATCACACAATTAAGTTGTTTTGAGTGGACAACTGTAATTTCAAGGGTGTAAGCTGGTTTTGGCATGGGGAGGTGGAACTAAAATGGCATGACATCTTGGAGAGGTGGAACTTAAGTTTAGAAATCAGCTGTTGAAAGCAGAAAAGGGGATGCAAATTTCTTTTTGCTTGCCAGGGGAAGAACTCGTCCGACTCGGCTCAACATACACTGAAGAGATACTGAACTAGTGTTTATTCATACCTTTCTCAGATTTGTATTTATGGTTGATGTTATTCTAGATGCCACTTGCACCCAGTGTTCCTCCCCACAGATTACATCCTTGAATTATGTTGCCGTACATAGATAAATCATTGTATGTTCATTCCATCATTTTTTTCTAGGCAAGTGGAATCAGCTCCAACGATGTAAAGAAACTAGAAGAAGCTGGCATGCATACAGTTGAATGTGTAGCATATGCCACTAAAAAGGAATTGTGTGCAGTCAAAGGAATCAGTGAGGCCAAGGCAGATAAAATTCTGGTGAGTTTCTTGATAAATACCTATCATATTTGCTACACTGACACTGTACATGAAAGAATCTGGGAATACCTCATAGAATAATCATTGAGATTGCTGATTGAATGAACCAAATTCATTTCAAATGTACAAACGTGTGATGTGAATGGGACCGGGTGCTTTTTTGTTATCTTTATTTGTATTTAATGTTACTGTTAATTTTGATGTCAGTTACAGTCTAGTACATTTCACTGTTTAACCTGGATTATCCTGTTTCAGTGCCATGATTTTGTAAACATTCAGAATGTTGAAACTGGTTCAATCTGAATTTTTAGTCAGAAAGTATAGTAAAACTATGCAACACTAATTTGGAACTAATTGGAAGGTCATAATGCTGTACAGAACTATTAATAGAAACATAATATACCAATACTTGCCCTCTGGTAAATGCTGAACAAGTGCCAAGTCCAAGGTCATACCCTACATGAATTGTTGATTTTTTTAATCTATATTACAGAATTTGAATATTTAAATTTTGTATGTAATATGCCATTTAGAGTTGTAAGCCTGCCATATTATAAATAGGCATATTCTTGTGCATTTGCTGTTGTGAAGATATTATGTGGAATCTGTTCCATATATAATTGATCACTGAAACTTACATTTTCGCAGGTACTGTTGTGATGTTTAAGTAACCACTGTTATTGTTATTGTTGTCATAATCATCATTATTTTTCATCTTTTTTTGTTAGTAGTAGTAGTAGTAGTAGAAGTAGTAGTAGTATTTCTCAAAGATTTAGGAATGAGGAAATAGATATACACCCCTCATATTGTTCCACAATCCACATCACCAGTGACCATAAACATTTGATAAAAACAACAATCCATAGAGTTCATATTATCTCTCAGTTTTGTCCACATTAGTAACATAATGTTCATCGGTTGATTGATGCAGTGGTTTGTAATGTGCTAATGTTATTATTTGATTTATTGCTGTTTCATACAATGCAGGTTGAAGCACAAAAGTTAGTTCCAATGGGATTTACAACAGCAACTCAGTTTCACCAGCAGAGATCGGAAATCATTCAGGTCACCACTGGCTCAAAGGAACTTGATAAACTCCTACAAGGTGAGAGAGCTTACTCAAACGATAGGGCTCATGGTTGATTTGAACTATTGTGATGGCTCTTCCTCCTGTATCATCTGTTGTGCCTCATTTGTCTTGCATAAATTCTTCCAAACTTTTCACCATTTCAATGAACTGTTTCTTCAAGCCACTTCATGAATTTCACCCAAACTTGTTAGGAATTAACCAAAAGGAATGATTTTTAATTGTGCAAATGGAGAATGTGATTAGCGTAAGTAACATGGAGTGGTTTTCAAAACATGAAATCTCTACTTCTGACCTCTAAGAGTCGGACCATAACAACTTGATATGCACACTTGAATAGGTGAAGAAGTAAGGTTGCTTGTGTCGGGGATCCAACATTTGCTCCGGCGACAGTTGCTCCAGTGGCAAAATCTCAGAAGACAAATAGTTAGGGTTAGGGTTGCCATTGGGTTTCCAGTTCAGAATAGGGTTTAGGGTTAGGGTTGAGGTCAGGGTTAGTGCATCAATAATCATCGGAGCAAACGTCAGACATTCGTTTGTGTCATATCCAAGGGTCCCCATGTTTGGCCCCTGAGTTGGGTGGAACTTGTAATAAAAATTGATTTTTCGGAAGTGATATCTCGTCGGGTTGGTACCAACTTCTAGCTTGTGCCTGTGATGTGATGCATAGTACATGTATAATTTACCGTGGCATGCACCTGAATGCATTTTATCACACAATTATTGTCAATGAACAGGCACTTGTAGTGTAGGTTTTTGCACACACAGCTTGCCAACTATCACTTTACAAGTATGAGAGCAGAATGTGAAAATGAGGTCGTTTCAACATACTCGGCAGAAGGGTATGGTTATTACTTGCTTTGTTCGGGTGTCACGTATTGAGGGTTATGCTCGTATGAGATGCTCAATCTTAAAGGCATCGTATAGCAATGTTTCCAGTTTAAAATATCTGAGCTACATGATTCCCAATGCTACCAGTGTCTCTGATACGGTCTAAAAATGAAGCCCTGGAAAAATTGCAGTTTAAAACGATCATGAAGTGCTTTAAAAAAGTGAAAATCATTTCGAGATCATTCCAGCTTTTCCCCATAGACTGCTGTGTTGCAGAATTTCCTATTGGGCGGAGATGAAATTAATGTGCCAATTTGTATCTGCACATATTGTACTAGTGACAGCATAACTGTCCAAACTTTTGTATTCTAGGGTGTTTATTTGTCCATTCAAACACTGTCAGATATGATGCAGTATTTGGTACCCTGGGGTACCAACTAGAAATCCGCCATTTTGCGCTGAATTTGATTATATTTATTTTTAGCACTGTACCCTGCTTTACAATTGATGTAAAGTTATGTTAATAAGTGTGAAAAATAAAAATTTTAGCTTCATTTATTACCCCAATGCGGTATCTGTCGCACAGCCTCGCCACATCTAACCACTGATTTCAGCGATCTAACTGATAGAAAATACATTTTGAACGCCAGAGGGCGCTGCACAAACGTGGTACCCCGGGGTACAACGTACCCCGGGTTATGGCGTGGTGCATCATATGCAGATAGCAAAGTTCGACAATTTTATAAATGGGTCTTCCACAGTATTATATAGCGTCTCTAATACACAGAGGTGAACCCGAATCTTGGAAAACGTGTGGTGTTTGCATTACTTATACCGATGTGTTCCTTGATGACCGTGTGACATAAATTAATCTTGAAATGTAATCTACTCTATATGCTACCACTGGAATTGGTCGTAGTGATGACATCAACAATCAATTTATGTTTTTATTTGTGTACTTTTATTTTGCCCAGGTGGTATTGAGACTGGATCTATAACAGAAATATTTGGCGAGTTCAGAACTGGTAAAACACAACTATGTCACACAATGGCTGTCACTTGTCAGGTAAAGTTTCCTGCAGGTTGTATGAATTTATACAGTTAGTTCATATTTTCTGGATTGTTTTATTGGTTACATTACACACCCATGATTATTGAAAATCACATATCTTTTTAGTTGAGTATTATTGTACTATGATATTAAAGCCCAAGTATAGTTTTGGTTGGTTGATCAGACATTTTTCATCAATCTTTCACAAAGCATGGTATTGTTACGCCAGACAGAAAACAAAACAACCTTCAACCGAACAAAGAAATGTTTATTCTGACATATTTGGGTTTTTAAACCATCAGTAAGTTGATATTACATTGTACATTACCTATTGTAAATGTTGGGGATCCCCCCTAACATTTTCCATTTTGAGTAAGTTTCTAAAAAAGGGAATAGTTTCCAAGTGAGAGCAATTTTCAGGCCATTGATAGATCATATGGGTGTATCTAAAAAAAAAAAAGACAATTAGAGACAAATTCATTTTTTCACCATTTACCAAAACTATACTTGGGCTTGAAGAGTGACATTTTTGCAATGACAGAATTACTTAGAACTTCTAGCTTACTGTAGAACTTGTATACTAAAGTGTTTTGCCGTATCAAAGGAGACATTAGTAACTAATTGAGGCAATGTCCTATATTGATGTAGAATTATGTTTTGTATTATGATAAGGGGTGTTTAGTAGGTTACTGTTTGCATGTATGCCAGCTCTTAATTAACTTGTGTTTATTTTAGCAGAGAAGTTGAATTTATTGGGAACTCATACAAGTTGAAATTACTTGCGTTAACCCTTAAATAAACAAAAAAAACAAGTAAACACAAAACAAAATAAGATTTATTGAGAAGTGTTAAGGACACTAAACAAACCAACATTGACATTGCAAAAATCCTGGAATATAAGTACAGTAGTTGAGATGGAATTTCCGGCCGGTGAAAATAATCTGTCAGTGTCTTTGTAAAATGAATAAAAGGAAAAAAAAAGAGTATCTGCCATTGGTAAAATAAGTTGTAATATTGTCTTCTTTTTTATCCCCAATGTGTATCACAGTTACCGATTGACAACGGAGGAGGAGAAGGCAAATGTTTGTACATTGACACAGAGGGAACGTTCAGACCAGAAAGATTGCTTGCTGTTGCTGAAAGGTAGAAAACACGAACCCCTGCTGAGTCCATGTTACCAAAGATAAACTGCCCCTCCCACCCAACCCAACAGGGGAAAAAAAACAGAGAAAAAAGAAGTCAGAATGATTTTGGAAAAAGATGTATCTCTTGAACAAGGATATTGTCTATGATAAAGCCTTAACGAAGTTAACCGTAATAGATCCGGGCTATCTCCAGTCTTGTCATCCGGGGCGGGGGGGGGGGGGGGGGCCGGTATCAGATCTCGGCCGCAGATCGCTCGATCGTCGCGAAAACTTGCATGCGCATAGAGCTGGATGAAATCTACAAGACTGTATCATTTCAAAAAATACACATTTTATATTTTTTAATAATTATGCAAATTTCGAGATGTGGTGCTACAGGAGGATATTAAGGATTTCATGGACAGAAAAGCGAACCAACATCTGGGTTCTTGAAAAAATTGGAGCTGAGCTCACAGTTAGGAAGGACATCAGGAAAAGGAAGCTACGTTATTTTGGACATGCTATTCGACACAACGGTTTAGATAAGCAAGTGATCACAGGCAAAGTAAATGGAACACGAAGGAGAGGCCGCCCCCCTACATCCTGGCTCAAAGACATTACCAACATAACAGTGTTAAGTCTGTTGGAGGCAGTGAGGGCAGCACATGACAGAAAGATGTAGCGGAGAATCGTGTGGACCACAGCATCGCACCCTGCGACACCTGACTGAGAGAAAGAGAGATGCAAATTTATGAATAAAATCATATTTTTGCCTGTAACTCACTTAAAATAGCTTGTAGAATGCTAAGTTTTGGTGAAAATATTCTTTTTGACATTTCTTACAATTACCAACAAAAAAAATTGCTGAATCAGGATTAATTTCTTATGTATTTTATTGTTTTCTGAATTTCTTATGTATTTCTTTGTTTTCTCGACCTTTTGTTTTTTATTGGTTTTTTGATGAATTTTGTTGGGGACACTTTTGCAATCATAAACAGCATAAAATTAATCCATTTCAACCAGTCAAAGTAAAAATAATCATACATTTATGATTTTTGGCTGAAAACACAATTTGCATTGATTTTGTACACAAAATCACGTTTTTGAACAATTTTTGAGGTGGCATGCATGTACAAAAGTCGCGCAGCGTCGTAATGGTACGCCTGATTTTTGCGAAAATGGTCTCAAATGATGCGCGAGACTTTTTGCAAAACAGAAAAAAAAAGCCAGTGAACGGTGTGGT
>JZLH01S0129093.1:6005-23994 GCA_001188425.1 Eucidaris tribuloides
AAACAATAATCAATCAAACAAATCTGAACTCTCTCGTCTTGCATCTTCTTCCTTATAACACCCGAAATCACTTTCAATTGGACGTTTGTAGCGCGTTAATGGTTACTTTAATATAAATTGATATATATTCAAATATAGCAAATATCACCTGTGTTTGTTTGTGTGTGTGTGTGTGTGTGTGTGTTGTGGTGTGTGTGTGTGTGTGTGTGTGTGTGTGTGTGTGTGTGTGTGTGTGTGTGTGTGTGTGTGTGTGTGTGTGTGTGTGTGTGTGTGTGAGTGTGTGCAAGCTGCTCACAGCCATGTAGATATATATCGTACCAAACGGATGCAGTGACGTTTAAATCGAATTATCATACTTCAGGTAGGGAAAAAAGTAATGATTAGGGTTGGTTTGTATATACCTTTACAAATTTAATGTATAGAAACAGGTGTACACAAAGTATTTTAAGGACTGATTTATCGGACTTGGATTGATATTCGCCACAAAACAACGACCACAACAATGAGGACACACACTTCGTACTGTGACCCTTTTTATAAGCTGTACCTTAGGAATTATGCCAGCTGAGCATTTTGTGGCAATGTTCAACTTACAAAAGTCATGCTTACATAAGCTTATCCTTGTTCACTGAGTCGCATGTATGAGTAAGATGAAAACAATGAACTGCCCTACATTGACAAGATGAAGCAACTGACAAATCACTCGTATTTGAATTACTGATGTTTTTAAAACGTCCTGAGCATGTTGTGCCTGCAGGTGAAATTTGGAGAAGAACTGATCATTTTATTGTAATATATTTCAGTAGACAATGTTTTGATATTGCAATAATGTCAATTGGCGACAAAAGTGATTATTTATAAGAAATGACACTTTGGTTACTAGCTTTATTTTGCTAAAGTAGGGCAAAATTACGCGTAGGTGTCTGGAATTGCTCGCAGACATTTCATGATAAGTAAAACGCTCTCTTTTTTGTTAACCAAAACATCTCAATGTTCGTATTTGTAATCATGACATAAATTATTGCGTGGGTGACACAATGAACGCATCGTCAAAAACAATACAATTGATATTGAAAAACGCCAATAAATTACATTTTGTCAGCAAGCTGAGATATTCACTTGTCATTTTCATCACTTTTCTACTGCATGACTTTGCTCAACATATGCAAACAAAATAACAGGTAACCACTTGTACTTAACACCAACAATGACAATTCAATCTGACTTTTTTTAATGACGATCGTGCCATGAGCTTTTCAATTCTGTTTTACATGCAAAACGCCAACGCCTCATGCTATTTTACTGTAATAAGGCAAATAAATACCCGCGCTTTACACATTGTACGGTATGATTTCATTATCAGTTCATCCAAACATTACGGCACACATGTCATTACTAATTCAGAAAATGAAATTGTTTATTGCAGATTTCAGATATCAATTTAATCAATAAATCAACGCAACTCACGAAAACAAACAACCTCCCATTCACGTCAACCCATATACTCACTCTCTTTAAAAAATCAGGTGAAAAGGTTCACTCTTTAAAGAGTGAATGTTTAAAGAGTAAATTTGGAGTGAACATAGATTTTTTGACTCAATTTGGAGTGACCTCAATGATCACTCTGCATTCCCGATTCACTCCAAATTCACTCTATATATTCACTCTTTTTTAAAAAGTGAACATTTACTCATTTTTTTTAACTGAGTGGGACTAACGAGTTACGTTGATAAGAAAGTGTATTCTGACATTATATCGTATCTTCTTGCAGATTAATAAAGATGTCGAGCCCGAATATGAATAATATCATTATCGGTGGCTGCATACTGACCTACGTAACGGCGATACTACTGGGAATTGATATTCGACTGCTCAAAGAAAATAACCTCAGATTGATGTGTCAGGTATGAAGCAATTTTAACGCTGTTATAGCCTAATCCGTTCGAATTTTAATACCAGCTCCCATTTTTAGTTTCGAGGTCTGACGTCATTAGATGTGTATGCGGCCTCCATGGCTCCTCAGCGCCCGCGGCAAAAATGTGGCGGGGGCAAAATACTATAAAGGGGAAATTTGAGCTCAATATGTTAACTAAACTGTTTTCCATCCGCTGTCATTGATTATGATTCCTCTCTATCTTCATTTCTCGGTAAATTTAATGATACTCATCGCCCGTCACTACCCGTACACACTCGGCTGATCTAACTATCATTATTAAAGTAGAAACATACGGATACCCCTGCATGGGATTATATTTAGTCATTTTGGAATTTTACCTGTTTACTTTTTTATTCATTTTCATTTATATCTATCTTCTCTAAATTCTGCAAATGCTGTATGAACTGTAAAAAGTGAATTTCAAAGTCATGGGTGAATCTGAAATTGTGACAGGGCTCACACTGTTAAGCTTTTGAAATGAAATATGATTGAACATCATATCTTCAAAGATTCATTCATTTTCAATAAAAACAAATCATTCAAAAGTCATGATTCTTTTTGAGAGGAAAATTCTGAGAAGGTAGGTATATCGGTGAATTTATTAGGAATTTTGGTGTGATTAAGTGAATGTAAACTTTTATGTTTGATGTTACATAATGAATGTGGTATGTAGAGTAAGGTTATGACTATCATTTGTTTTAAAATTATTCGGTTTAGTTTGTTTATTCAAATCAAGGAGCAAAATTTCTAGTAAAAATGTTAGATTATAAAAGAGAAACAGTTCCATCAGAATGTAAGAATACATAGATAAATGATCCTTTTTTATCCCTGTTATCTTTTTATTTTATTCAATATTTATAATGAAAATTTTGCTTTTTCAACTTCCAGGCAAGATCGTGGATATTTGCCATTGGATTTACACTTTCATTTGGAGCGATGTTTTCAAAAACATGGAGAGTTTACAGCATTTTCACCAACAAGAAGCTACAAAAACGGGTATGTACAACTAAGAGTACTTTGACAGCATCAGCTGTGCATGACCTACTCGCCTTGTGCGGATCGTAACATAAGTCATGTTCAAAAGCCTTTAATGTTCACGTCCTTTTTAAAATCATCATTTATCATTAATTTAGCATGCAATTGAGTTGATTTTACCAATACTGGTTCCTGAATAATAATTTCATCTATGACCCCAAGTCATAAAAATTGAGAAACTCTGGGCGCCATTTTGAGTGAAAAACTGCATGGGAGGCCAGGAGGCAATCACACAAATGCAAAACACAATCGTAATATCTCAGCGCAGTGTAACATATACGGTATCCTTTACTACTGAACGATAACTTAGGTGTCGATTACAATTAATTTATCTCTAATTCATTGTCAACTTAGACGGTAAAAATATCCATTTTGCAGCATTTAATCAAATTTATGCTCAAAACGAACAAAACATGTTTATAGAAGAAATATTCTTTACACAAGCTGCCGCTATTTACGTTTTTGGACTACATAATGAATAACACTATTTTTTTCTTATCAATACTCATGGTCAATAATCCTATTCTTATCACTTATAATTATCATTTAGATGACAACCATCAGATTATCACCAATGCTTTACAGATCTCTTTGGTAATTATCTTCATCCACAGGTGATAAAAGACTATCGTCTGTTTGCTATGGTCGGCATTCTCCTTCTAATAGACATAGTTGTCCTGCTGGTTTGGCAGATCATCGACCCACTCACCGTCAGCGTTAGTACAATCGACGTCCGCGTAAGTATATAGTGCAAATGTCTTGTTAATATTGAATGTTAAAGGGCAGTGACATGATTGGGAGAAATAGAAAATGCCTTTAGAACCAAAGTGGTTGAAAGATACACCAGAGATACACCAGCTGGAGTGGGTCTCCTGGCAGGAAGAATGTGTCTTGAGTTTGTTTACCTAAGGAGAATCTTGCGTGAACATAACAACGGTTTATTTCTCTCGAGGCCTGAGAAAAATAATTCCCATAGAAAGCTACACAACAGATTTGTCTGTCACAAGGAATATTGATGGAATATATTCCAAAATGAGTCAACTTTTGACTACAAAAAGTTGACAGTAGAATCCTTGCATAGTTTACTTATCATTTTTTAGAATAGTTTTAGCCCAAGTTGAAGACTACCCCAATCATCATAACACCAACATTTAAATTGGTTACGCCCTGAGTTGTTTTTTATATGGGTGTAGGTAAATTATTGCTAATTTTGCGTTGCATTCATGATAGTGATTACAGTTAATTACACGTTCCGTCATGTGATTCGCAACCCGTTGGAAATCTAACATGATAAATCCCAAAATCCGGTGCTTCAGGAAACTGATGAGGAATAGAATAACGCCATCATATTGCTACGGGGACGAATGGAGGTGTGCGTCTTTCGTATGCACATCTAACGCCTAGATCCAAATGAAATTGAATACATACTCTTTATGTTTCTCGCTGATTCGTGTAAAGCGTTCCCCCGTGTGGACCACGATTGTGATTGCTTTAGTTTCCCTTGAGATTCGACCCTATGTCTAATTTTTCGCGCCTTTCTTTAGTATTTTACAAAGCCGGCTTTCCTTCATGGAATTAAAATTTATTACGTGTTGTGTCGTAAAGATGACGTCACATGTGTGATGAACTGTCTGGAAAATGTCAGCGGAAACACTCTCCACGCGCCCCAGAGAAAGGAGAAAAGAAGAGCAAGTCGTGGTGGGACTGTTACTGAGAATATGCTATAAATACCAGTCATCTGGACCCCGAAGACAGTTGATTAACCGACGAAATACGGCCTGATTGTGGAGAAAATCACGTCTAATAACGATCAGTCTAACCCGAATGCCGCCTAAAGACTTGAAGGATTAAACATTCTTATTATTGGGGCGAGGTTTGGCGGGGCTATAGCAACGGATAGCTGTTCTCACTATGTGATTTATCTGAGAATGTTTGCACTTGAACGACTGCGAGTGAAGTTCTTCAGAATTATCGTCTGTGATACAGTGATATTAATGCATAATAGACAAGCGAGAAATTGCAACCCCTAGATTATTAGTGCCACATATTGACTTTGATTTGTAAAGAGGAAATGGTTATTCAATGATTTTTGATGAAATGTTTATAACATTCAATTAACATAGATATATAATTTTATTTTTAAACCTCCCTAATATCATAGAGCAATAGGTCGAATATGCGGTTACAGCATGTTTTTTGTTAAATATCGTTTTAGGGTTGCAAGCTTGGCGTTTTTACCGCCCAAAACACCAAATTTGACGGTTTTTATTTCGTTTGGCGTTCAAGAATTCAAAGTGCAGTGCATTCAAAGTGCAATGGCATACCTAAAACATATTATGAAACCCGGTTTTTAGTAAAATAGGTGCCACAAGCATGGCCCTGGGAAGCAGGGGTGCTGGGGGTGCTGAAGTCATCTGGACCCCGAAGACAGTTGATTAACCGACGATTTTTCGGGGTTCTTCAAATTTGGCCGAAGAGCGACTTTTCAGCCGTTGATTTGGCCGCGAATTTGGCCGTGAAAAATTTTTTTGGCCGCGAAAATTTTCCGCCGACCCCCCTCCCCCCCCCCACTGAGCAACTTTTCAGCTGTTGATTGGCCGTGAAAAATTTGTTTGGCCGCGAATTTTTTTCTTGCCGCGAAAATTTCCCGCCGACCCCGCCTCCCCTCCCCCCCCCTGAGCAACTTTTCAGCTGTTGATTGGCCGTGAAAAATTTGTTTGGCGCGAATTTTTTTTTTGCCGCGAAAATTTCCCGCCGACCCCCCCCCCCCCCCCCACTGAGCGACTTTACAGCTGTTGATTTGGCCGCGAATTTGGCCGTGAAAATTTTTTTTGGCCGAGAAAAAAAAAATTGGGCGCGAAAATTTTCCGCCGACACCACCACCCCCCCCCCCCCCCCACTGAGCGATTTTTCAGCTGTTGATTTGGCCGTGAACAATTTTTTTGGCCGCGAAAATTGTTTTTTGCCGCGAAAATTTGTCGCCGACACCCCCCCCCCCACTGAGCGACTTTACAGCTGTTGATTTGGCGCGAATTTGGCCGTGAAATTTATTTGGCCGCGAAAAATTTTATATTATATCTCTGCACCGCCGGTGAAAAAAAATCGTTCCAGGGCCCTGCCACAAGGCACAATGGTACAAAAGTAACGGCGCGCAAGTACTTCACGTGCAAAATCTGAGCGCGCGTAAACCCCGGCACCCAAATTTTCGCCTCGGCCGAGGTTTTAAAGGTGTTATACATTTATTACAACTTTATTTCTAACCATAATATTATGCTGGCATTTCTCCACCGAATTTGGCGTTTTTAGAATCGGAAAAACTGGCAACCCTGTGCCGTTTCTTCATTGCTGATGAAAACCTGCCAACTCCTCGATGCTATAACTAGTTCAAACAGTGGGAATGGAAAGATAAAGCTGCCTCTCTTCCCTGAACTCACTATCTCTAGCTACTTAGAGGATAAAAAGTAAACAGACTACTTTAAACTGTACTGCATGTGTCCACCTGTTTTAGTAAAGGTGGATGTCTAGGCCTACATTAATCCTAATTGTAGCATTTTATCACAGAAATTGATCAAAGTTGAAATTGTGCAGCCAATGCGCGCAGACCTAGCCATTTTGCGGACGATAAATTATCCACAGATAAGGTCAATACACCTTAAATGGAACGAAATTTCTGCAATTATACACCATCGTTTCAGATGACAGAACAAAGCATCACATAAAATGTTTTAGATTGAATCTTGGTATTACGCTGCAATGAACTAAACCAGTGCTATGATTAACCACAGCCGGTCCAAACTCACTATTCATTCGTGCAGATAAATTACGCAAATTTATATCATAATACAGCTTCGGTAGTAAATTCCAGACGGAAATTATACGATAAAGAAGAAATTCTTAACCATCGGATATACAAATCCAGACTAGTTCGTTCTTTCCAGTCATCCGTCTGCCAACATTCATTGGTTTCCATTTCGACATCAAAATAGTAACCATTAGTGTACTCCCGTATATAAAATAATCTCGACAGAAACCCGCGCAGAGTTGACAAAGAAGAGTGCTCAATCTTTCGACAGGTTAAAGGCATATGCTTCCTGACAACTTTTTTTTTTTACTCCGTGTTTTGACGTTTGCAATCCCATCAGATTAAATAGACAGGCATTATGAATTGTAATGTCTACTTATCAATTAAGATTAAGTACCTCCCATTAAATGCGTTGATCTTCCGGTTAGATATTTTAAAGGCCAAGGCCTGCATTATTCATGAAATGGGTTTAACTAAGACCATGGTGTTTAAATATGGAAGGCATTTTATTTCAAATTACATGTTTCAACAGTGAATTTTAGAGTTTCAAATTCTTCTTCTTCTTCTTCTTCTTCTTCTTCTTCTTCTTCTTCTTCTTCTTCTTCTTCTTCTTCTTCTTTATAAGCATACAACCCACTATATGGCGTCCAAACAATAGGGTTTATTACGTCATATTAGGTCAGGAGAGTGTTAAGGCGAAAAAAAAGTGTGCGTTAAGGGAAATCGAAACAATAGTTCGAGAAACACAGAATTCGCCCTAGATTTGCTTAATGATTATTTTTATTATTATTATTATTATTATTATTATTATTATTATTATTATTATTATTATTATTATTATTATTATTATTATTATTATTATTGTTGTTGTTGTTGTTGTTATCATAATTTTTTTATTATTACAGGTAGTAGTATTAGTAATATTGTTATTATTGTCAGCAGTAGCAGAAGCAGCACCATTTCACCAGTTAGCACAATATAACACAATACATATGCTTGCTTCTAACGACTCACCAAATTTTTTTGTCGAATTTTCTTCCTCTCAATGTGTAGGCTGATCCAGACAGACCAAATCTGATCATCAAAACGGAACAACACACCTGCTCCGGGAAATATGAGCAGTATTTCGTGTGGACGCTATTTATTTACAAAGGCCTTCTTCTCATCTTTGGTACATTCATCACATGGCAAACAAGGTGAGCAATGATGGATTTTACTCCTCGTGCCGTAACATGGAGCACAATGAAGCATGATTTATTTATTTTGTATGAAAAACAAAAACAATATGGGATATAGAGCATACATTAACGTTGCTCTAAAATATGTAACAGTATACCCTTGAGCACTCGAGAATCCCCTTCAGTAGAAATGTTCAAAAATGATTAAAATCGTATTTGTTCAACTTGTAAAAAATATAATTATTGTACAATCACAAATATTGTAGATATAAATTGAAATTGCTTGTAATGTAAAATGATATAAATTTGTCAGTGTGTAATGTGTAGCCACCCAGTATTCTCATAGGCTACCTGTGAGGGCCTGGTAGCCTTAAACACTACAGTTATTTTGAGTTATGTACTGACTGCACGTTTCCATCAAATTGGCAGTGAACAGAGCAGCAAGAAGCAACCATGCATCACCCAGGTGGAGCTGGGAGTTGTGATAGGTGGTGCTAGGTTTATTTTCATAATGTATTAGATTTATTGTTTTACGAATATAATATATTGTACACAGCGCCTTGATCACTATTTTGAGTTGATATTGCACAATACAAATATCAAATACAAAAGAAACAATGATGGTGATGGTGATGATGACGATGATGATGATGACGACGACGACGATGACGAACGGCTGTGCACATCATTATAGTCAAAATGATACGGTCGTGATGATCGTTAGCTAGTTTGTACTCATCTTCATACCGTGATCTCACCAGCCCAAGCTCCCTACTTCCTTCAGCTATAGTTCTTGGAATCAGTGGTACAAAAAAAAAAAACCGAATGTGTAACAGAAAGGTTCGATAGCCGAACCAGGAATGGGTTCTAATGGTTAGGATCTTCACTGGTCTGAATACGAAAATATTAGAGTGGCTTCAGACCAACACGCCGAAATGACTCTGGAACTCCTCTCCCGGACTATCGTTTTGAAACTAACGACTTTTAGGACATATCAACCACATTTTTGATCATCAATTCTCTGGCTCCGTTGTCATTTGGACTTACTTATTAATCGATGGATGAGACCTGTAAGGCACATTGATTCAAATTTAACACCAACTTGCATAATCATCCCATACGAACAAACTATCCTTCATACCAGTGTGTGGTGTTGGAGTTACGAAGTTTGTGCCAAGAGTACATCAGTCTGGGAGCTACAGATTGGAAACCTTTCTCATCAACAACCTAGGCAGTCTAGAGCTTGACGTGGGTACTGTAACATGGTTTCAGTCTGCAAGCTACAGATTGGAAACCTTTCTCACCAACAGCCTAGGGAGTCTGGAGCTTGACGTCGGCACTGTAACATGGTTTCAATCTGTTAAAAGAATGTTGCAGTGACGACTTCGCGCTCCAGGTGCCCATTGACTTCCGGAGATATTTGTATGAGGAAGAATTCTACCTTACATTTTGCCTTCAGTGAATCGAGAGATATGTATGAGGAGGGATTTATGTACGAAATTAAGTTCAGGGGTTAGCAGCGATATAAATGTTTCTTTGCTATTCAGCGGTTATCCCTGATGTTTCATGGATCTACAAGTGTCAAGAAAACTTCCATCTTACATGTTTATTATCTGCGAAGAATTGTTGAATGTAAAAGAATGAATCGTGTGCGAAATTAAGTTCCGGAGATAGCAGCGACACCATTATTTCATTGCCATACAGTTGTTCTCGATGCCTATTTCTACTTCAAAGAATCCTTGTGCAAGTATGAGGAAGAATTCTACATTATGTCTTGCTTCGAGCAACTGCGAAGAATTTTCAAATTGTGAGGAAGAGTTTGTGAGCGAAATAAAGTTGAAGAGTTAGCAACGACACATATTTCTTTACCATTCAGTGGTTATCCCTCATGTTTCATGGATCTGCTGGTATCAGGAAGAATTCAACCTGATATATGCTCACAGTGACTGCGAATGATTGTGAGGAAAACTTTTATGCGAAAATAAGTTCAGAGTGCAGCCACACCAATGTTCCTTTGCCATATTTAGGTCATCCCCAGTGTCTTATCATGGATTTGCAGAGGAAATTCTTGCATCTGGTGAAGTTCTGTTTGAGGTAGTTGCAGTTGGATGTTCAGCGTAGCAATTACGTCACACGACAACTTCGGTGTGAATATACTGAAGGAGATGCTATTGCTACGCATGTACGACTCTCTGGACGTGTCTGTAGACGAGTATGACGTTCCTTCAACATTTTTTTTTTATGTAGATGCTGATATCCATCGTCACAAGCTATGTCATTCATTTAGCAAAAGAAAAATAAGTACATAAACATATCACTCATGGGTGTTACGCCTGCCAAAAAGTGTGCAAGTGTCTTTTGAATGTAATATCAAAACTTTTGATATTTCATTGTGTGTATTCCTATGGCACAAGAAGTTAATTCTTTGCTTGTAATTGTAACGTAAATAATGTATGCCAATAAATACTATAGAATAATGATGTTATCTTGTATCCATTCATTATCTTTAAGATCCTATGCAGGCCATTAGAGAGTTAAAATTCGGGCCGACGATACTACATTAAAATTGGAAACGTTTGGACTTCCAAACGTTTGGACAGTTGCCCAGGCCCCAATGCTACAAAGAACTTTCTCTTCCTACGATATAAATCTGCACTTAGCATCACTCTATTTTTTATTCGAATTCAACGGTTCTAGGACACCTCCACCCCCGGACAACTACCTCCTCGGGCAAACACCCTCAAGGACAAGTACCCCTTGGACAAGTACTCCCAGAAAACCCTCCGGACAACTACCCCCGAAGAAGTATCCCCAGACAACTACCTTCTAGAGCAACCACCATCTAGGACTGTCCTAGAGAGTGATTGTCTTATAAGGGGTAATTGTCCGGGGGTACTTGTCCGGAGGGTACTTATTTTATAGAGGGTGGTTGCCCCAGGGGTAGTTGGCTGGGGATAGTCGTCCAAGAATGTGGTTGCTCTAGAGGGTACTTGTCCTAGAGGGTGGTTCTCCAGGGGAAGTTGTCCAGATACAGAATTTGACTAATCTGCTTGTACTCCCATCTGCTTTCCCAACAGGAACGTGAGTATCCCCGCCTTGAATGACAGTCGGTACATCGGGTTATCCATCTATACCGTCGTTATTTTCAGCGCCTTGGGTGTGCCGCTCTCTTTCCTATTGGCAGAAAATAGTAGCTATAGTTACGCCATCATCGCCGGTTTAATAATCTTTTGCACATCGCTAACACTCGCTCTGCTGTTCTTGCCAAAGGTAAGATTCGATTTAGGTTGTACTGATTAGCTTGGGATATATGTTACGAATCTCTTCCTTTAACCATTTGCCTACCACGATCGACTTTTCTGACGGGTGGACAATTCAATTAGAAATCATAGTAATTACTTTGCTTCTTAATCAAGATTGTGAAAGAAGCAATACTGCTTTCGTAATTTATGTTGAAAATCACCTATTATACCACGTAAATGCTGTTCCTATTATTGTGGAATTGCGGAGAACACCCAACATCTTGTTTTGATTTAAATTGATGTGTCACTGAAAGGGTTCATTTGTATATTTTGGGGTAGACAATGTCATCTTACTTAATGTCAATATTTTTACGGTACTGACCATTTTATGAAGAGAAGTTATAAGATCGTACAGATTACTTAGAAATGTGGGCAATACCAATGAAGTATTTGGCACATATCTTTCACAAATAACGTTGACATTTGCAGATACAAAATTTTGCTAATATCCTATAAACGCTTTTAAAATCAAAGACGATTTGAAACTTGAGGAAGAGACGTGTATTGTTGTAGTGGTAATTATCATTTTGTGTTCCTCTCACATACAAATCAAAGACAGTTTGAAAGTTGGTGAGGAAACGTGTATGGTTTTATAGCGCAAGTATCACTTTTATGTTCCTCTCCAAAAAATATAAACACAAATTGTATTTTCTCTTCGTATCCCCAGGTCTTCAGCATAATACACGGCTACGCACCTGAAGAAGTTGGAAGTCGCGTTATGTCGAACGTCAATGGCCGACCGGCCTACTCTTCGGGCTTCAGGAATGGCCCCGGTGGAAATCGGTCCCAGAAAAAGAGCACCTTATTGGCTGCCGAGACTAGCCAATCAGTAGCCGACAGAGAAAGGACTTCAGAAGCACAGATCGCGGTCTAACGTGCTTACGAAAGAAAGTTGAATAACTAGGACTATGTATAGAATTGTCCAAATAGCGCGAAAATTTATTCACCGAAGAGCCGAGAGATCGACCCAAGAGCGTACGAGTCGGATAAGTTACGCGGAATTTAGGTCACAGCTAATGACATTCATGAGTGACATGTAAAGACAAAAAGCAGAGAGTCTGCGTCCATGATTGAATCTTCTGGGTGTACTTGAATAACACACTGCGCGGTCTTCATCAAAATAGTTGGCTGTTCAAGTGTTTGTGTCGTTCATGAAACACTGTTCGAACTACATACTTACGCGATTCATGTGGCCTTGTCATACCTTATCGCAGACTACACAAATATTAACGAGAAGCGGGACCGAGGGAAATAGTTCCGACGCAAAACAACGCTTCTGGATGAGGCTCCTCGAGTCACGCCATCGTCGATGACTCACATGGGAGGAATTGCTCACCAGAGGGCGCTATTAAGAATACCATCGAATACTCCTGGTAATAATAATTGCGTGCGAGCAAAGGTATCTCGATTGAACCTCGTAAGCCAGGAACATTCTTTTTAGATTATAAATACCTTTACGGAAATGCCCTGGAGAGGAACTTCATGCCGTTAGCGCCCCATAAGATATATTTCATGAACTGAACATTCATGTTCAGCTGTTGTTCCGTCTGTGAGCGCCGTGATCAGTTTCATGCCGTGGCAGATGTAAGATTCTTGAATCATCATTCATGTCACTTTGGCCATCTATTTCTATAAATAAGCTCTTCGTCTCTGCATAGCTTCTCGCGTTCCCTTAAAAGTGGTTAGAATTATGTACAATGCTTGGAGAAGATGCTAGACCTACGCATCATTAAGTATCACCACTCCTGTGTCAGGTCTTATATAAAATAAAGAATGCGAACAGAAATGACGGAAGTGCATAGACCGGCAGAAATAAGACTTTGCTGATTTCGATTATGCCGATGATGTCGTGATATGTGGAATGCTTTCATCGTACGCTCATTAATACCTACGTTCTGGATATTCTCACTTACGTAAGAAGAAATGCCCAGGATATATGACATCACTGAAATTGACAAGGGTGGTGACTTTGTGTAGATCAAGCCTGGAGAAGTAAAATGAAGGCAACGTAATTGACAGTTCGATGAAATCTGAAATATTTAAGTCAGAGGAAGAATATTTTGCGTAGATTCTTGCCAGGATGCAATTTTGCGTGTCTGGGTGTTCGATATCAGATAGTTTCCTTAAACGGTGGTTTTAACCCGTTTTCCATGGGAACCAGATGTGAAACGTTTTAAATCTATGTGAATTACGGAATCTTGAAGGCAACATTTGAAAGTGAACACTTGCTCTAGGAGTGCTGGTTTGTTCAGACACTAGGAATATACGGACTTCCACAAATTGTGTTATAGCTTCAGCGATAATGGAACATGATTATAAAAGGACAGCAGAATAATTTGACCCAGAATTTGTATCCTGTCAAGTAGGCCTACATGACTGTATACGTTGTTCGAACTATCTGGACTTGGTCGTAATGCTGTGACGGCGTGGCTGTAAATGTCCAAACGTGAGTGTCAGATGAATTGACGTATCTCACTATTACATCATCCTTGTGCTCATACGTAAGATGGGATGAGCTTCTTTACTGAAATACGTAAACTGGAATTTGCGTCTGGCATGTTACCAACGTCATGGGACCGCGGTGTCATTCCTCATCATTTCGTTCTGACATTGAACTTAATAATGTGCGTAATTGTCATGGAAGAGAAATGAAAACATTACTTACACCGTCTCCGAGATGTAAAATGTTTCTTGAAAACATTGTATTGTTTGTATCAGTCACCCTGTATAAATTACTCCAGCTCTGTCGAACACGATGGTATTTGTCGCAAATTGCTGTTTAAACAGTTTTGCCAGCACTTCTGCTGAACGAACGTGCGACAACTACTATGCCCTCTTCCGTCGTTAATTTTAGAATTCACCTGTGTGAATAAATTGTTCATTGTGTCGGGTGAATGTAATGTCCCCCATCACATCAAAATGTGGCTTAATTTCGGCATAATTGGTATTACATAATGACAAAATATGCTATTAAGCGTAATAAACGCTGGATGTGAAATGATCAAACCCTTTGACAAAAGTAATTAAATGTACAGTGCTGCAGTAATGACCGTAGATCTTCTTTTTGTATTTCTTATTTCCTCGGTCATGAAGCTGAAACATGAGCTTCTGAAACTTATAGTCTGACCTACTGTTGCTCGAGGTATCTATCATTCTGTGACCATTAAAGTAATCACTTTATTCATGTTATTTTGTATTAATTTAGTTTGTTTTGTCCACCCTTACGTCACAAGTTTTTGTAACACCAAAACAAACATAAACCTTTACAATGTCAAAAGAAATGAAGAAGAGAATATTTGATTTTCTTTTTCAATCTGATATGTGACAACAGGATGTGTGAAGTCATTGTGCAATTTTTTGGGAAAGTACTCTGTACATTTAAAAAAATGTGAGTGTTGTAGTTGAGTACTTTTTTTCTGAGTGCCAAGTATTGCCGAGTATTTTGACTGCCGAGTACACAGACAAGTCATGTACTTCGATGCTCGAGTACAATTTTTGGATGTTGAGTTACGAGTATTTTCTAGTCCGAGTACAAGAACCATAGAATATGAGTACTTGGACGTTGAGTACAAGTAAAATCTACGAATACTCTGAAAATGGTACTCGAGTAGTATTCGAGTACGAGCACTGAGTACGTGTACTACTACATTACAAGTTTTCTTTGGTTGTTTTGACCCCCCTCCCCCCTCCCCCTTTCCTAGCAAAAGGTAAGGGGTGCATCACCCTCAGTACTCACAGCGCTCAGGCGCCTGATCAAAATAGAAAACATGAAAGCATTAACGCTAAACAGTCATAGATGTATACGTTCAAACACGGCATTTGCCCAAGGGCTCTTACTAGATGAGGCTGTGTTGCATAATTTAAACGTAAATACATGTTTAAAAATGATTGTAAATAGTCACGTCCTGAGAATTTCAGCTTTTGACGAGGAGCTAAACAGGGCTGGTAATAATGGCCAAATAAAAATATATTACATGAGATTACAATTAATAAGCGGTGATTTTGCTTATTAAACAAAACGAAATTACCAGAGGTTCCGTAGTGATGTTTCAATTCTCCCTATCGCAAATACCCGATATTCGCCGATATTATCGATAGATATCATCATCTTGAACTTTTTTGCAGAGTTGCTGTTTTCCGGCCCGAATCGGAACGAAAGCGACAGCATTTATCTGTTTATGGTTATATGTTGCCTAATTTCTTTCTTTTTGTGTGGTTTGAACTAGCCAACAAACATGAATTATACTCTGACTTTATCATAGTATAAAAATAAGGTGAAACAATTTGATCGCAAAATCATTAGTACAAGAGTCTTTTTAGAGGGGGGGGGGTAATATTGAGCCTTTTAACATGAGATATCGGAAATGAACAAGTCGGCAAATTGAGCGTACGCCGGCCGAAATCAGTATAGTGCCCTCAACGTCAGCCTGGTTATTATCATGCGATAGGGAGAATGAATCATGTATAGAAGTTTCATGACATGTTTGCAAGTAGATAATGAATTAGATTCTTCGCGTATCATAACAAGATATCTTGACATGATATATCAATTCATATTATGATGATAGTTGGAAGAATTCCTTTGTGAAAAACAAAAATCTACTCCGCCCGGGTGAACTTGTCAGCATAATGGAAGTAATCCGTCAGCATGGTCAGGGCAGAATAATACTTCTTGGTTATCGGGGAAACCGGCAGCTTTTCATTTGCATAGAATTACATGCTGTATTTCCATTTTCCGTATCTCTCCTTCTGGTATATCAAGCAGTACACAAACTGGGTTAAATTTGACACACGTACTCTATAGTGTTGTCCAATATAGATTTTTTTCATTAAATCTTTATTGGTCAAATAAATCAAAACATGATGGTGTATGACATGACAATTGCTCCGGCGATTATGTCATACGCTAATCTTATAACCCCAACCCCCATCCCTAACCATTATTCAGAACCTAACCCAATATTAAACTTAAAACACAATTCAGGGGGTCGTGGAATATAGTGTTAACCCTCTCTTTTGTGATAATTGAGTTACACACGTTTTCATGATCCTTATCCACCACTCTACCTTGTGTAAAAATATAATATTTGAATTTGATCAATAAGATGGTAAATAAAGGTGGCCACCTTTTTCCCCGGAAAAACTTTTCGGCAGAAATATAGTGGCCAAGCACTAATTTTTAAAGATGTTATCAATGTTTGTACTTTGTGGGTTAGCACTATATTCATCCTAAATTCTAGATCGACAAGTTTTTTGGCAATTTCTTCAACTTTGGTATAAAAATACAAGTAGCTGGTAAAACAAAAAGATTGATCAGATTTGTACGAATTTACTTCAGTCATAATATATAATAAGTCTGCTTATTGCAAATTTTAAAGCAATTTTTCACCTTTTTACCTGTGGGTTAGCACTATTTTCATGCTGACAAGTAACAAAAATTTTGTTTGTTGTTTTGTGGAAATTTATGTTTAGAAGCATTCCAAGAATCCACCTCTTCGATAAAGTAGCAGTTGTGTGAATAAAACTTAAATTTGATGAATGACAACATTTCCTATGGGATTTTGCATGTATTAATTTCAGGAGAAATATAGTGCTAAGCCACTGCTAACTGATTTTATGTCAGAAATGACATAAAATGTACAGCTCTATCTTAATCTTCGTTCTCCATATTCACAGAGGGACATCTTTAATGTTTACCCTTTCATTTGATTAAATTTCAAGACCCGTGACCAAAGACTGTGATTTATGGATTTTTTTCAAACTTTAAAAATCGATTATCTCAAAATAACACTTTTGTGGGTTAGCACTATATTCCGCCGACCCCCTTTTATTGTAACCCAAAGCCGTTGTCCTCCGAGATATTGTCACCGGAGCAACTTTCGGTGGAGCAAATGTTGATGCCCAAATAGGAATCATACAGATCAAAGAGAATATTTTGTTTATTTACTCGACAGAGCAGCAATTTCAAACGTGTATAAGTATTATTACGGAAGCCAAATAAAAGTAAATTAAACATCAAATCTCGATATCAAATATGATTTGAAATTTCAACAATCTCCTGACGATTTAAAGGCAGGGGATCTCTTTTGCATGCCTAAACATTAACATTGTGTAAATACAATGGCATTTAGAAGAAAATGCCATCTGGGAACCTTTAGCAAAATAAAGGAGCTAGAAAATCAGTTTTAGTGGAATTACAGTGACCGTTAGACTCTGATTTAATTTTTTTTCGCGAGAGAAAAATTCCTACCATAGAACGTACAGTAAACGGCTATTGTTTTTCTTTCGCATTTTTCAGATTCTAGGTAATTACTTACCACCAGATTTCACAGACATGCCCTTCATCAATAGCCTAAGGGCATGGGTTATCTTTTCCTGGTCTGCGGGGATGTTTGCAAATGAGATCCACTACCTTTAAGTAAAGTTTAACACCTCAGTTTTTGCAGTGTGTAAAAAGAACATTACCTTATAAGATTTCTTTCATCGGAATTTGATTCTCGGACGAAATTAAATGGCAATAGATAAAAATGGAAACCCTTTATTATGTAGGTCATAATACAACAACTAATGTGTTAGATTTAACACCATTGTGTTACCCCATATGGATCCCAAAATTGTGTATATTCTCAACTCCCTTCACTCTTAAAAATTCCGGGTCAGTCTGACTCGGAGAAAGGATCCGTTGGGGGCACACCCGAAAAGGGGTCAGGTTTGACCACATTACGGGTCAAGTTTG
>JZLH01S0129093.1:46788-54288 GCA_001188425.1 Eucidaris tribuloides
AGAGAGAGAGAGAGAGAGAGAGAGAGAGNGAGAGAGAGGAGGAGGGAGGAGGAGAGGGGCAGGAGGAGGGAGAGGAGGGGGAGGAGGAGGACGAGTATACCCTTAAATGTATAATTTTTAAACAATCTTCATGACACTTTGAAAGAAATTTCTACAAATACCAAGATAAGAGCAAATCTTTTCGAGTTTCATCAGACCTAGCTTTTGCATGTACATCGTTTTCCCCATTTTGTATTCTTTTCATGTTTTGACATCCATTTAGACTTTTCATTTACGTGTCTACGGCGTGATTATTTACAATGTTACTCTCTGATAATTATTTGATTGATTGATGTGGGGGTGTATTACGTACAAGTATTATTTTCTTTAATGTTATTTTCCGTTCGTATTTATATAACCTACGAGGCCACCATTTACAATTTTGTAACGCGATTTTCGTCCTTGCCAAAAGGCAGCCTTTCTAGCGAAAAACACGACAATTATAACTACCGTAAGGAAAATAAATTCTGTGAAATATCTCTGAGCTATATATTGAAACTGCAAAATACATTTGTACAGGTGTTTGAATAATGTAGCATTATTTGCCACATAAACATACTTTATTTATCTTTTGAACCGACGCGTTACTATAATGCAAGCATGACTGAAATTAAAATCCTACCAATACAGGTCAAGGGAACTCGAAAAACGTTTATGGCATGTGCCATATTTCTATTTTCAGTCACCAACAATAATTTGATACAAATTATTAATCAGATCAATATTAGTTGAAACCAATCGAATTGTCTACAGGGGCAATTCTTAAAGTTTTATATCCAAATTAAATCCTCTATTTATATAAAAAAAAAAAATTCAGTTTCATGATCTTTGTCAGTCTGCTTGCCTTTCGCTGTCTCCAACAGCGGCGTACCTGGCGTACGTCGTCAGGGGGGGGGGGGTAATTTTTTTTTTTTTCAGCGGTCCGTTGCCAGACTGCAAAAGTCCTGCAAATCCAGAAAAAGCTGATTGGCGGGGGGGGGGGGGGGGGTTTGTGGACTGAATTGTTTTGGAAGCTCAAATTTTTCTGCAGGGGGGGGGGGATCTTTTTGGTACATGGTCCCCTCCCAGATGGTCTCCAAGGTTCGTGTGTGTGCATGCTCGCGCTTGGTCTCTATGCATGTATGTATGTATGTATGTATGTATGTATGTATGTATGTATGTATGTATGTATGTATGTATGTATGTATGTATGTATGTATATATGTATGTGTATATGTATGTATGTATATGTATGTATGCATGTGTGTATGTCTGTTTGAATGTATGTATGTATGTATGTATGTATGTATGTATGTATGTATGTATGTATGTATTTATTTATGAAAAAATGTATGGTTGTGGTGGTTTTGGTGGTGGTAAAAATATCATGTAGTTGCTATGACTTCACCATTAAAGACACAATTTATCATTGTGAACCTTCAATTTATTTAAAAAAAGTCAAAGTTTGATATCTGAGCTATATAGTAGTGTTTATAGACAAACAAACATCCTAGAACACAAACGTTTGGCAAGTTATGATGCCACTAGCAAGGTTTGCATGAATAAACATCACGTGTGACTTACAGCTCCGGTGGGGTACAAAGTAGTCTAGATTTACAACATATCAGTGTATGGGTGGAAGTCAGGTGAACCCGGTCAAACTGCATGAGTACTCATACATTTTTAGTTGTTATTTTAGCGCTAAATCATTTTTTTTTCAGTGCTCTATTCCAAGACCTTATCAAACACACTTATCGTATGCAGGATTATGTAGGTCACATTATTTTTAAACTGTGGTGATTGTTAAAATGCGTCTTTAAAGTTTTCGTTCTGTTATGACTTGAAAAAAGTAAAAGCCATTATTCTGTCGTCTAAAAGTAATTGATTGGTATGTATATAAGCCGTGGAGTTTGTAAATAATACCTCAAATAATTATATACCTAAATGTTAGTATAATAATGAATTCAAACCTATAACAGTAGCTGAATAAAGCGACAGTGGTCCTAAAATCGATTTATAGTCGTCCAATCGTAGTTTAGATCTTGCATAAGTAGTTACATGTGCATGAATGTATAAGGATTATAGCCGAGCAAAGGCCCGTATTAGAAAGATCGACCGCGCTGTCAGATTCCTTAGATACACATGTCAACTCCATCCATAACCTAGTAACTTAAAGTGGTATTTTTTAGAATAACGCGCGAGTGGTCTATAATTGAAGCTAAGAGGCCGGTGTATGAAAGCATGAGCAAATTGATAAGAGAGATGCTGATGAAAAAAAAAATCGACTTTGTGTCACGATGGGAATGAAAATACAAAATTAATGCTATCCAACTATTGAAGAATTGCACCACTTATCTCACAACCAGTTTGAATTTACATCATTTTGCTAGTGTTGTTGCTAAAATAGAAGGTAATTCCTATTCTAAAAAGTACCTCGCAATATAGATGCAAGAGTAATGTTTTTAAAATTGTTTTTTCTTCTTTCCTCTTAATCCTTCAATACTATATTGTCTTGATTTAAACTTAAAATTCAGTATAAAAGTGGTAACCTTCTGCTGATGTATATCAAATTTGTTACATGTATGTGTCATACCCACACTGAAGATCACAAAGTTTCTCAATTCCACTCACTCTTATAATCATTTCAAACGCGTGATGTGCCAACAAGCTATCAATAATGACTAAACAGAATGATATTCTACTTGACAGGTTTTAACCCTAAAAAGCCCAAATTTTTCTTTGCCACTTCCATAATTTTTGACAAAATTTGATCAAACTTGGTGACTTTTCCTAAAATTTTATGGCAAACATTTTGGTGTATAGTTTAGGGTTACCCGTTAAATTGTGTTGCCATGGCAACCACATTTTGAAAGTCATTGTTGCTGCAATTTTTTGATTTTGGTGTTTTTTCACACACAAAAGAGTTTACTGCTCGCTTGTTTTTCATATCTGTTGCTCAAATATTATGTTTTATCTATTTAGAACATATCCAATACATTTCTTTTTTTCTTTATTTTTGAAAGGAAAATGCCGCCACAAACAACTAAAAACAATAAAAATATAGAAATTCTTTTTTTTCTCGTTATATTTCTGTATTTCCAATTTTAAATCATCATATATATAATATGTATAGAAAGTGTAAATTCCATCAAAGAAATGTACCAAATGATTTAAAATAATGCCATTTATTCATGTTTATTTTAACTCTTTGGTACAACCAACAGTGCCATTAGTAATTCATGCATATGTGCATTACATATCACTGTATGTGGTGTAACACAAAATATTGAACCAAAATAGTACAAAGTTTATCAATACTCATTTCTACTCTAAAAATAGCTGATCTTGTATATATGATAAATCAATCACTTTTCCAGTGAAGTGTTTACATGGGACATTAAACAACAAAAATATAGAAATATCCAACAAATCCCTTTTTTCTTATGTATTCTTAATTATATGGATAAATAGCGCCCCCCATATGGTGACTCTTAAATTTTTGATGATTGCGTTTTGTAGAGTTTGAGTTGTTTTACTGTGTGCCAAATTTGAGAGTGATTGGACAAAAATATAGATTTTAGAGAGGGGGCGGCAAATAATGCCCCCTTGGGCCACGTATAGCCAAAAATAGCTTGGACTTTTTAGGCGTTAATAAAAAAACGATATTTATAAACGCAAAAAACTCTTCAAATATAAACTATAACGCACTGCAAAACTCCTGGTGTGCTTATACATACCACAATTAAATAAATAAATAAATAAATAAATAAATAAATAAATAAATAAATAAATAAATAAATAATAATAATAATAATAATAATAATATGTATAATACAATTCTGAAAGAATATCGAAGTTTTCTGACCTCTCCCATCGGAAATTGTTCATCACCCAATTTCCATATTTTTCATAATCACGTTTTAGCTCATTAATTCACCCACTCCAATTATTGATCCATTATGATTATCCCAGCCATATTGAATTTATCATCTGAAGTAAATTATCTTTGGTGTATTGATTTTGGAGCATAGGATTCAGATTCAGACTCAGATTCAGATTAGATTTTATTGTCCATCGGGATATTTGTTATGCTCACATTTGACATATTAACATTTGACATTTAACAACATGTGAAAATTACAACAATAAATCCACTCAATTTGATTTATTTTTCAAGTATCTTTGTGATATAAACTGAGAGTGAAATGCAAGTATAGGATATGATTTAAAAAAAATATGCATTCACGTTTGATTATAAATTGTGATTAAAAAAAAGAACGGAATAATGTGAAAACCGGCGTGTTGTGTAGTTTATAAGAAATCTATGAGGCAAATATTTAACGCCAAAGACGGACAAACTAATTGTTCTTGATATCCCCCCTTCATTCAAAAGATATTTGTGCAATTTTATAACAGCAATTTTAAAGCACAATGAAACTATTCATTTATATTTTGACTGTACACACCGCTCCGTTGTAGCTCGGTGTTGATACTGTAGGAGAACAGGTATTATTAAATATTAAAGAAATCGAATCTACTGGTAACAAACGGATAAACTAACCACAAACATAATGAGCATTCACGATACTTTTGTACCTCGGACGATGGATTTCTATCAACAGTTCAAAAGCCGTGACACGCATTCAATACAACAGACGGTCTCAAGGAGGGAACTATAAACTAGAAAGGATTCGTTTACGTTGGGCTTCCCTTGTGTATCGTTGCGGGATATCCACACGAACATTATAGAGTTACGCGAAATAAAACGGGGTGAGGATGGGTGAGAAATCGATGTATTTTGTGTGCGTTTTATTTACTGGTAAATAATAGGAGGGATATTAGTAAGAGCTGTCTATATTCTTTATATTCTTTATTTATATGTTATTTCGTCTGGTCTTCAATATCCTTTTCTTATTGCCGTTCTCTTTGCCTTCTTTCACACACTCACACAAGCACCACACTAGTCTGACTTCCAGACGTGTAGATGTACATATTCTATATTGATGGATTAAAAAAATCTGCATCCACCAGTTTTGACTAAGATAGTATCATGATATTTTTTTTTCGCACACTGAGGATGATTCGCAGCCCAAGAAATGCATCGGGAGAAAATAATATAATCGCAGAGTTTAAAATTGAGGTAAGCAACGCATGCTTGCAGACACAGGTGAACAATCATACAAATCAATACAGCTGCAAATATACACTTACAATAATCAATTACAGAAACACATCCAAACCACATTTTCATAATTTTATTGACACGTCTGTATTTCAATTACATAAACATATCGTAATAAAACAGTTCACACAATTTTCACTTTATTCTTGTTTCCACAGCAACGCACTCTTTACTGAGTACCACCCCCCCCCAAAAAAAAAATGAAATGAAACTGGTATGATGATGGAAAAGGGGTCAAACTAGACACTTTTTTTTTTACACACGGCATACAGATATAAAACAAACTGAAAAACCTTCTACAAATTTTTGAAAGAAAACCAACGACAGTGGCTAACTATGTTTTAAAATACTTTATCGATGATTGATTCCATTTCGCTCATTAATTAAATGAGTGCTTATTACTGAAGTTTAAGTTACACTTGTATATGTAACATTATTCCTTTTCAGAGTCTCTGATTTACAACACAACCAGTATACTAATACACTATTTAATAATAATGATAATAATGATGATGATGATGATGATAATAATAATAATAATAATAATAATAATGATAACGATGATGATGATAATAACAACAGTAATAATAATGATAATTATGATCATGATGATCATGAAAACTTTACATAGTTCTGTTTGAGTGTTCTTGAGTGTAAAAAAAAAGTTTTACTGAGTTCGCGAGCAATCGCTGAGATTGATAGTGTCATGTTGATAAATGCGGATCATCACTTATGTTGCGTTGAAACAACAAGTTGCGGAACTTGCTTCACTCCCCTCGGTGAGTCCGTGGTAACATCATTACTGTTTCTAAATACTTTATCAATTATTCCCAATTGATTATTTCATATCGCTCTTGAAATGAGTGGTTATTACTGATGTGCACGTTACAGGGCAGTCTAATGTGTAGCATTACACTACTTTTAGTATGATTCTATTTCACAACACACAACACAACACAACACAACATGAACCAGTATAGTTATTCAATAATAGTATTAAGAAGAAGAAGAAGAAGAAGAAGAAGATGATGATAATTATATCATTATAATAATAATAATAATAATAATAATAATAATAATAATAATAATAATAACAAAATTAAATGATATAAATGATTAATTTTTATAGTTGTGTTCGAGTGTACTTGAGTGTAGAAATAGCTTTTAAAAGTTCGCGAGCAATCACTGAGATTGATATTTTCATGTTGATAAACACGAAACATCACTTATGTTGCGTTGAAACAACCACAGGTTGCCGAACTTGCGGCGTTCCTCTCGAAGAGTCGGTGGTAACATTAGCACTACGAAGATAACGACAGTTCCTCACATCCGAGACTTCATCAAGATCCATTGAATAAACAGCGCCCGCACTCGGTGGTCTGACGTTTATTAAGTCCCTGCCCCTGTTTCTCGACGAATAGCGGGAATATACTATCGCAGACCGACTCGCTAATCCAGAATTAGTTAGTCGCTCACCACCTGCACAAACACATACACACACACGAAAAAATAAAAATGATGCGGAATTTTCCTTTTTCAAACTGTTGTACCAATACTCCGGTGCTACCGCCAAGTCAAAACATTTGGGTAGTGCTACTTGTATAAGTACTATACAACCTTTTCTACTAATACTACGCATTGTTTTACCTCTTATTTCTTTATTACTTATGCTAACATAGGTATATTCACTGAATGAAATAACTTGCTCTATTATTGACCCATGGGTGTAAATCTGTTCCGAAATGAGAAGGATTCATAACTCATTCAGTCCCCTCCGTACCAGGACAAATATTTTTCATCGCAAAGTGGTGACGGAAGTGTACAGGCCATTTCCATTTCCTCCCCTTAAAAATATACTTTATATATTTTGAAACTAAGTAGACCTTTTGAAATGCAATTTAAAGCCACTGACTAACATTTACCACAGTCAAAACAAAAATGTGAGCTACATAACCCTCCGAGCTCCAAGTGTCTTTGATAAGGTCTAAAATGAAGCCCTGAAAAAATTGTATTTCAAAATGATGATTTAGTGCTTTAGAATAATGAAAATCTACAAGCATTCAAATTGACCGGATTCACCTGCCCTTTTTCTCCCATAGACTTACTGTGTGCAGATCTAGGCTATTTTTTCATCCACCGGAGTAGAAATTGTTTATTCATGCATACCTTGCTATTGGCAGCATAACTCCCCAAACTTTTGTATTCTAGGGTGTTTATTTGTCCATTTGAACACTACTATGTAGCACAGATATCAAAGTTTGAAAAAAAAATAAATTGAAGCTCCACAATGTTAGCCTATC
>JZLH01S0129093.1:56788-62344 GCA_001188425.1 Eucidaris tribuloides
GAATTTCACTGAAAACTGGAATAAATTTTACTCCGAATTGGACTGGATTTTGACTCAAAACAAGGTGATCCTCAATATGACTACTCACTGGGAGGGGGAGTACCATTATAGGGATCACTTTTTCGGAGTAAAAAGCTACTCTTATTTGGAGTGAAATCCACTGAAGTAAACTGAAGTACTTTCCATTATACTCTCACTCTTACGAGAGTCAATATTCACCGTCTTATTGGATGGTGATTCCGTTATCTTTTTTTTTTTTTTTTAGTAGAGACGGCATTTTACAAGTATGTGTTTTCATTAATCAGTTTCTTTGTACTGTATGTATGTATTCAGTTCTCTGTTTCTCTCTGCGTGTATGCGTTTGTTTGTTTGTCTGTCTGTTTGTTTGCGGAAACATTACTCATTACCGTGTTACTCGTTTGACAGGAGTCACTTTGTATTCCGGCAAACGTAGAACACACTTGGCTGTACCCCACTGCTGTTTCTGGTTGATTTCGATCCTTCGCGGCGCTGTTTCTACCTTGCTCTGTTTCAGTTTCAGACTAGGTCTCAAATCCTGTTCACCTCCGCTAATCCTTGGGATAACAAGCTCATCTGATACATTTCCAGTTTCAGTTTTTCCGGCCAATGTACCTCTCTTTGAAACACTTGATGCCAGGAGCTCTTTCTTTTGGGGTTTCTCGATTGAAGATGCAGCTACTGGTGACTTCTCATCCTCCCGGATGGGAGTAACTGTTTTGGGCACCTTCTTTTGCTTTTGCTTTTTCGTGTTATCGCGGTCATGCGAGTGCTCATGTTCGTCAGATTTCGCACGTGTGATAACGATTTTTGTTTGACTTTCTGGCTGATCGTCTGTATCAATTCCACTCTTGTTTGTCGTGGCAGCGTTTATCGTAAGCCGACCACTTTTATTGCCAAGAGATGGAACTGGAGCCGATTTCTCTCTGGAAACTATTACGCGGTCGCCTCCCTTTCTGCTCGCAGAGGACCTCCTCCCTTGTTCATCTCTGCGTAACTTTTCCTTCGTCTTTCCCGACTTCGGCTTTGGATTGAGGCGTTTGGGCTTCGTGGTGTTAAGTTGGCTTTCGTCAGGAGCTCCGTCGTCGCTCTGAATGTTGCACGATTCTAACGTTTCCTCGTTGGAATCCTTCTCGACAATCATGGAGGAATAGTCTAGTTCCGTGTCGGTGTACCGCCGATTCCTAACACGCAGCCATCCACCTGAGTAACATGAAATACCACAATAAATTCATAGTTGAGTCTTTACTGCATGTAAGTTTAGATTAACACTTAGGGTGGTAACGGCAAACCGTTTCCCCCCACGTGTAACCTTAATGATGTACTATCTGTGCACCGGCTCGCCGAGAAGACAATCAGTTCCGTACTTTTTTTTTAATTTGAATTATAAACATCACTGAAATTCCTACGAATTGAACGAACTAAATGAGTAAAAATGTCTCTTCTCGGCAGCATTTGGAATTTTGCAGAAAATCAGAACATTTTTGAAAGGTTATACGCACAGGTTCACAACAATACCGTCTCTGGTTAACACACTCGGATTTTTAGCCCAAGACTCAAAGTGTTAAAAACAATCTCACAAAAACCTCCATCCCTGCTGGAATTTAAACACAATGTGGTCACAGTGTGGTCACAGTGTCAGTCTGTGAAAATGGACAAAATCCACACAGTGGCATGACCTGCCAGGAAGAACACAAAGTGCAAACTATACACCACACAGTGATCACAGTGTGAACTCTATAACCACACAGTGATCACAGTGTGAACGCTGTGACCGTATAGTGATCACAGAATAACTCTATGAAAATGGACCAAAGTCAGCAAAAGTTGGGGCAATAAATAATTCTAAGTCATGTTTATTTTCAACACATTTTATCCAGCATGCAAAACTGAATTTTGTACCTATAAACATTAGAATAAAACAAAATCGTTGGTACTGTCGGGAACAAAAAGTTCAGTGGAGGAGTCACTACTTTATCAAACTGTTATCAGTTATTAAACGTGAAACGGGCGCCAGTTGCCTCGAAGGCTTACCTGCCTCTCCGTGGACAGGGTTGCTCGGATATCTACCCCTTCCTCCCATAAGAGAGAGTCGCATCATTTCCAGCTCTGCCTCGGCACGATCATGCTCGAATTGATCTCGTAATCTGAACTCTTCGTCTTGACGTCTTCTGATAAGACCTTCCCTATACATGCGACGCATATCGTTCTGAAATACAAATTGTATCGACAGTATGTAGTAAGGTGATTACGATAATGCTGATAATAAAACACTTCATAATGATGATAATGATGATGATGTTGGTGGTCGTGGTGGTGGTGATTATAACGATGATGACGAAGACGACAATGATGATGATAACAATAATAGTCATCATTATTGTTATCATCATCATCATCATCATCATCATCATCATCATCATCATTATAACCGGGTTGTCCTAATTTCTCCTCCTTCCTCCCTTAAGATAGAGTCTCATCATTTCCAGCTCCAGCTCATATCGCTTTGTGTATCGTGATTTTTCGTCATTTCGCTAGGTTCCTAAAAATGATTTTGCCTCAGAAAAACTTCTATTAACAATACATGCAGCCAAGCCAGGCGCCGACCTCGATGTTGTAAACATAACCAAAAAAGTAACTACCTCCTTTTCCAAAGTACCATAACTTTTTAAAGAAACGGTTTTGAGCAAAATAATTTGGCAAAGGGTGTTTCTGCACTGATTGATTAACCTTTGTGTGAAAATGTGATTGATTTGTCAAGTCATGCATGAGGGAGCACATATTAAATGAAAAATGTCACTTTTCAAAAGTCACAAGGGCCATTTTGAGGGATTTGTTATGCAGGATTTTGACAAATTTTGTTTCTGATGAATGATTAAGTGCTATTTATGTTAATCACTACTGTTGACCTCCTTACACCTCTTTTGGCACTTTTCGCATATTTTACACTTCAGTGAGCTCAATTTAAATATTTTCATCCTTCCTCAATTTTGAAATTGTAAAATTGATTAAGTTTATTGGAAAAAATTGAAATTCGATATTTTTCAGCAAAATATACCTTTACACGTTGTACGAACATAAAAGGTTGTAACCATGTCATGGTTCAGTGAGTACACTTTATAAATAAAGCAAAAATACTATTATTTACCATTATCTTGGCATAAGAGATGACTCCTGTGACTTTTGAAAAGTGGAATTTTTTCTTTTAATGCATGCTCACTCATGCCTTTGCATGGCTTGACGGATTAATCTTATTTTCATACAGAGCTTAGTCAATGACTGTAGAAATGTTTCTTTTAAATTATTTTGCTAAAACTTATCTCGTTAAACAGTCATAGTAGTTTGAAAATAGGGGGTAATTACTTTTTTGTTGTGTGTATATTAAACTTACTTGACACGACATTGTGATATGCACTAAGTTGGGATACATCCAAAGAAATGGCCATTTGTTTACAAAATCTGAATTCATGATAAAAAATATCTGGACGTGATGTGATCATTAGGTTCAAAACAAACATCCTTATTTGATCTTTTTCGATGTCAGGATCAAAGACGCTTTCTTTTACCCAGTAATTATGATAATTCATATATAATAATAATAATAACAATAATAATAATAATAGAAATAATAATAATAACAATAATAATAATAATTTTTATTTACCCAGGGAGGCCACTTCAATCAAATAGACTGATCTTCCAGCGGGCCCTGCATAACATAAATGCTATTTTTTCATTTATTCATACTGCATGCGTACGTCATCTCAGTCAAACCACACTTGGAAGAGTATTTTATTTAGAAACTGTAACTATGTAAATCTACTCAGGGGGTCGATCCATTTTTCGGATTGGGGTGGCAAAAATAAGAAACATGTCAAAAAAATTTGACACACGCCAGAGTACAGTTTAAAACTTTGCGCGCAAAGCGCACCGAAAAAAAAGAAAATAGAGTATGTTTAGTAGTATTTTCTGTGTAAGTTTAATGGTTTTCTTGTGTCTTGCACTACTTTTTTAGACGTATCACTGCATTTCGTGTCATGACTTTTTCAAGTTGTCAAAATCATTGGGAGGGGGGGGCATAATCGATATGTTTGCCCCCCCCCCCCACTTTTTCATTGGGGTGGTGACCGCCCCCTTGTCACCCCACGATCGACGCCCCTGTATCTACTCATTTGTTTGAAATGTTCAATGCTGTCAGTAGTTAATTATGAAATATATAGTGAAATGAATCAAAACAAACTCAAATCATCAATTTACCTTCACCCTGATGAGGTTACGGAATTCGGTCTGCTGACTACGGGACAGTTTCCGCATTGTGACGACGTGGTGACGATACCAGATATCCATCTATGTTTCTTCATGGCAACGGTGTACGAATGGTTATGACAGGTCACCAGGGGGCTCATCTCGGAGGCCAGGAGAAATTCCAGATTACCAATATCATCTGGATGGAGACTCTTCAGACGTTGGAGGATTTTTACTGCCCGCGAGGTACTCATGGTGGCAAAAACTTGGTAAGGCCTTTTAGTACCACAATAAAAATATCGCAATCAAAGTCCGTGAATAGATGTTGCAATGGTCCTGAGAAGGTTAAGTTATTGTCAGCTCGTATTTCAAAATAATGTCCAAAGAGTTTGAAGCAACTGTATACATACACCGTAATTTTCCTTTCCTCGGTATCTACGTTTCTTCGTGAATGTCAGTGATTACCATTTGCGAAATGAAAGTGAGATTTTAAGCCATTGGAGACCAACTTACGAGTTAACTCGTGTTGGGTCTGTAGAAAATGTGTGTTATAGTGAAGTTAAAATCGTCTCCAACGGGTTAATAACCTGTACATGTCCATAACAGCAACATAGCATTTTTTCGCTCCTGATGAATGATAAACGAAGCACACGTCATAATTTCAGCACCACACAATGGAAGAATGAGTAAGAAACACTACGTTGTTACAATGTCAGTGACGAATTATAGGCCTACTATGTTCCAAGTTCTCGGTCAAGATCACCAACTACTGCGTCCACACAACTGTCTTGCTCCATGCAAATCGACCACCAATTTATCAAACTTTATAAGTACAAGAATCACCTCACGAGCCTCTACTTAGAACTCATTATACAGCAACTTGGCAACTGACAAAAACCTATTAATCGCACTCGTATAATATTTCGTTGTTTGCGTAATTTATACCACTCTGTTGAATGTTGAACGTTACTAAGGAGCGATTGCCTATCTCAGAGGTATAAAGGTCAGTTTATGACTAATTTTGACACACCGACAAGTATAAAATTGATCCTAAGCGTCATTAAGATGTTTGTACTGATAAGAATCTGAGTTGTCATATTTACTCTATTTCCATTTTCAAACACTCGCAATTTATAGTGTGTATGCATTGGCGTAATTATTAATAGGGGAAATGCATTGTAAGGTTTGGCTCGGTCATTATGATTGTTCTATAAGATTGGGGATTAAAATATCAAACATCAGATCAAAGGAGACCACAAGGTAGGGCTTCCACGAAAAGGATGTAAAATTTAA
>JZLH01S0129148.1:4088-14989 GCA_001188425.1 Eucidaris tribuloides
CCCAAAGAGAGAGATAATTCCTGCAGTTTCGCTGTATTCTGTAATAATCAAGTGAAGAGAGCGAGAGTAGTGTGGCTGGAGCACTACCCCACAGGATTCATAGAGTACATTCACAATTGAATTCTGATGTCAAAAATCCAATTAGTTTCGAACTAGTCTGTAGACACACGAAAAGGTTTTTTCACAGATCATTTCAGAGGTCAAAATATACGATAACAAAATTTTGTGATCACTTCCCCTTGATGATGTTAGCAAACATACTTTCAGAGAGTAAGTCTTTGATCTGTGAAAGACTAATAAGTCTCTTAACATGTAACGTCTGTATCTATGGATTGCGCAGTTGAAAAAATGTAATTTCACTCATCTATTTACTACAAGCTCAAAATATCCTCCAATTCACTTACCTTCATTCGTACTTTACATTAATAATACTAAGACTTGTATCAGGCCATATGACATGTGAATCTTCATGATGAGACTAGCACAGAGATGTTTTTTCTACCTCTGCCATGCTGGTCCAGACCTCCCAAATTGGAGAAATACATGTACTGCGGAAACTCTATCTGTTGAAAGAGATGGCAGGAGACGTATGACACAAAACCAATTTACCATGTTTTTGCAAACAGTTGAAAACACTAGAGCACATTGCATTGATCACAGATTTTGAATCTCCCACCTACTCTAGAAAGCTGAATGACCTATTGGCCTCAATTATCTGGGGGGCTATTGTGGGGTAAGCAGGCAGACTCAGTTTTCTGACCACAAATATGCCCATATGGTTTATGAGCTGCAATACTGGTTTATGCATGGGTGATACGCAGTGCATAACAATAGGCCTATTCATGTACACTAGCTGTCAGGCTACTTGAATGACCTGAGATTTGCTAATTTCGTACTGTCATGTTAATCAATTACACTGTACGCATGTACATGTGCTCATTATGACAATATGAGCAAGGGGGCATATTCTCATCGGACTGTATCATTTACGAATTTGTTTTGGATGGGAATAACATTGATGATATGATTGGGTGGTTATTGCAGAGAAAGTACATTAAGAGATAAGCCATTAAAGTAGATCACACAAGTAGCCACACAATAGGACACTCGCGTTATGTATGTTTCAGTCATTCCATGAAACTAGGCACCAGGGGCGTAAAAAATTTCAAGTTTAACCAATTAAAAAAAGTATATATATATTTATCGTTTGGCTAGCTACGCATGTACATTCAAACGGTGTAATCTAACGGCGGTTTTCTCACTGCCCGTTTCACCTTTTTAACAGCCAAGTTATAACCTCCCCTGCAACAGAAATCAAATTTGCTGCAAAGAATTATGTTTCTCGCAGTACTTTTTTATCATCTGCAGTTAAGATCATCATACACACAACAGAAATCTCGTGAATGTTGGCCTATACCATCATTGTTGTTGGAAGATTATTTCAACGCTTTTTTGCTGTGACTCCTTGTGACGCATCTAACTGTGAAGATTTCTGACTTTACTTGACCTTGACTGAATTTTTGTAGACAAATTTAGTAACTTGTCCCATTTATACCAGATTTTCTAGACTTGCTGAGCTAGAATTAATGTAAGTAATTAGGAAAAATAAATTAATTATAAATTAATTGGACTTTCCGCTAAAAATGTTAAGTTGAAGTATGAAAAAAAGAAAAAGGAAAAAAAACATGATTTGTGCTGGAATATATTAAAATGTTGCGCATGCCTTCAATCTTTGCTTTAAAGATGTGAGCCATAATATATGTTATAATTAAGGTTCAAAATTCCAGGCTCAGTTTTATTTTATAAATTATGACAATTTGTTCAACTTTAAAGTTCCAAATTGCAATTGTTACGTGAGTCACACTCCTGTTTTAGCTAAAGTCACATTTTCCATTTGAGCGATTAACTCTTGAAATGAAATTTTTGAGGGACGGGAATGAAACTTTGACTTATTATTACCATAATGTTTGAAATATAAACGCGCAGAAAATTTTAATGGGACAGGTAATTTTTAGAATATCCAGTCAAATACAGTAAAATCATAAATCATTCAAACAGTCAATCGTGTCATACAAACACAAAAAACCTAAGTGAAACATCTCCAAAAAGAACTGACTTTACATCACTAATTTTTTTTTCGCCTATGTACAAGTTTTCAAGTATTTAAAGTGATACGGCTAAACATTGTGGAGCTTCAATTTAAAAAATTGTCAAACTTTGATATGCTGAGCTACATAGTAAGTGTTCAAAATGGACAAATATAAATACGCCTAAGAATACAAAAGTTGGAAATTACACTGGGCAATGGCAAGTTAATACATGAATAGAACAAAACTCTGGGCGGTTTTATTATCCTAGGTGGACACACAGGTATAGTCTATGGGAGGAAATGTGTGAATCGTGGTCAAACTTAGCAATTTCGAATCAATTAATGAATTTGTTTGCGTCGGAGAAATTAATAAAATAATGTTGGTATCGGGGCATCTCGGTGGTCTAGTAGATATGCACCTGGACGTAGTAAGCAGAGGTCGTGGGTTCGATTGCCGGCGGCCGCGAGTATGCTGTGATGGTTTTTTTTTTCAACACACACTCAAAACGCAGGCAACGAGCCATACGGTGTATATTAACGTCGGTGAAGGGCATAATTACCAACCATTATTTATTTATTCTTCCTCCAACACAAACAAATCATTAATTGACTGAATTGAGCAGGTACCCGCTGCTTGTAGGGATATAAGAATCACGCACTGCCATGCGGGACAATCCGTCGGTGTCCTAGTGATATGACGGCCTGACTAGTAAACCGAGGAGTCGTGGTTCGATTCCCTGGCCCGAGTAGGAGGGGGAGGTATGTTACACTCAATGAAGAGCATTGGCAAAACAGAAATTTAAACAAGATAAAAACATAAAAGAAGGACATCAAGTAATGGTACAGATCAGCTTTCAGCACCACTAAACTGGCTGCTAATTGCAGATATAGGTAATTGTTTCAAGCCTCAGTATGTATTTTGCAGATGTTTGGAGTATTAAAAAAATGAATGTTACTGAAGCATGTATGTTAAGTTTTCAAATTTAAGCTCAAATGTAAGCCGGCTGTGGGTCCCATCAGGCACAGCCATCACAAAATCAGAGAATCCCATCAAGAAATTTGACTGTACAGTATACAAGTTAGCATGATGTGATTATAAGTGAAGATGTGGATCAATATTAAAATAATTATGACTTGGTTCGATTTTTAGCTCACCTGAGCCAAAGGCTCAAGGAGCTATTGCGATCGCTTTTTGTCCGTCGTCCATTCGTCGCGTCGTTCGTCGTGCGCCGTGCCGTTGTGCGTAAACTTTTACACCATTTTAGCTTCTTCTTATACCAAATGCATGATTGATTTGGCCCAAACTTGGCAGGAATTATCCCTAGGGGGTGGGGATTCAAGAGTCACTCCATGCTGGTCGGCACCTGGCCCCCTGGGGGCCCAGAGGGCAGGGCCCATAAGGCCAAAAGTACGTAGTATTTCAAAATCTTCTTCTCTAGATCCCAGAAAATAATTTAGTTAAGCCACTTTGTGTGTAGATACCTCTATATGTGCTTGGAATCAACAGTTCCTCATGAGAATGCCCAAGGTGGCCCGGTATTTGGCCCCCAAGGGGGCAAAAGTTTGTGGGTGGGCCGCTATAGGAATTAATTTAAATTCACATCAGTGGATTTAGACCAAACTTGGTGGGAATGATCCCTCATAAAGAGGGGCAGGGAAGGAGGGTTCCTGAATGTACCAGTCCCCACTGGGGCCCGTGGGGCAGGGCCCATAAGGGCCCAAAACTAGGTAACTTTTCTAAAGCAACAAGTCCCATTTGTACCAAAGCTTGGGTGGTAGATGTGTATACAAGGGACCGTCAATGTTCTTTCGGGGGTCAAAGTCAGCATATGTAGTCAAGGTCAAATGAAATGAAGTTCTTCTTTGTTGGTATTGGCCTTCTCTCTAGATCCAGTAAATAGTTTAAGTTAAGCCATTTTGTGTGTGAGAACGCCTATATGTGCTGAATTAATGTTCCTCATGACAATAGCCCAGGGTGGCGCTTTTGGACCCCAAGGGGGGGGGGGGGGCAAAAGTTTGGATAGGGCCCTATTAGGAATTATTCACATTCACATTAATGGATTTAGACAAAATTGTGGGAATGATCCTCAGCGGGGAGGGGAAAGAGGGTTCGCTAGAATGGTAACACCCAGGCCCCCCCCCCCCCCCCCCCCGGAGGTGGCCGGCATGGGGCGGCCCATAAGGGCCAAACTAGGATAAGCTTTCTAACCACAAACCCATTTGTAATCAAACATTGTGTAGATGCTTAACTGGGACCTCAATGTTATTGGGGTCAAAGTCACATAAGTTGCAAAGGTCAAATGTTAAGATACTAGGAGCGTGCCTTGTTTTATAAAAGGATGCTAGAATTTAATTTAACTTGGCAAAATCAGGCTATATGGCAAAGGGGATGCAAAAGTTATTCAACCTGGTTCAGTGGCCAGACCCACGTTGTGCCTAGATATCAGGCTTCCAAGGCCAAAAACTGTAACTGAATATTTTCATATGGTACGCATTGAGAAGTCTGCGAGACCTCAGCGTTGTGCCCGGGCTCTTGTATATGTTTTGACTCCTATTTGAGTAATATTTTTTACACAGAGTCCCAATACTCTCTAAAAATATATCTATAATCTTAATTGTGGGCAGTATGAAAGATATAAATTTATATTTAATCTATCCACAAATATTATGAGTCTATCCCAAGAAGCCTAAATAATTTTACTCTTAGTTGCAAACATTATGCAACTTGACTTGTACATTCCAATTTAATTATTAATTAACATTAAATACCTAGATACTTCACACAGAACCTTGGTCAAGATTCAGAATTAAGCATTTAGATTTAGAATTTTTGTGTTTATTAATCTTTATAATACCAACAAGCAGACACTGTTCTATCAACATTTTTACAGCACATTCCATAGAATATATTTTTACTCAAGTCAATGAGTGTAAATAATCATCTGTTGACCTTATACAAGGATTGCTATCTAATTTGTCTCATCCCCCTGAACAGAGGAAAGTTAATTTTAATAAGATCATTTGGGAATTTTTACAACGCTGGAGTACTCAGTTTTTTGTGATTAAAAAAAATAGACAAAATAATAACGTCCTCCGTCAGGGTAGGATGAAAGCTGCTTTCTGTAATGCATTACATTAATGTCATGGTTTTTTTTTTGGTGATTATTATTATTGTTATTAATTATCATTATGAATTATTAATTATTTGTTAATAATCATTGATATTTTTTTTTGTAAATGTTTATTATTATGTTGATTCAATAAAACACATGAAAAAAAAGGGTGCTTATCTGTCCAGGAAAAATACAATACTGGTATCAGCAAATCAGTAAGTGAATCATGTATTGACTGTTTTCAATTGACTGTATAAATGGGTAGGCCTTCATATCATTTTTTGTGTATTACATAAGAGCTAGGGGGTTCCTAAAGTTGACACATAATAACATAGGAAATATGTTGTTCATCTGATAAAATTGTAGTTTATTGCATTAACAATTAGTTGATGTTTAAGTAATCTCTGAAATCGCACTGGAAAATTAAGTCATCTGCTGTTTATAGGTATTAATTTAACTTATTAGTATAACATGTATATCATGATGCCGCTGGTACTAAAGCTCAGATGACAAGATTGGGGGATAATTTAAAAAAAAATGCCTTTAGAACCAAACTGGTTGAGAGACAAACCAAATGTACAACCATCTGCAGTGGATCTCCTGGCTGGAAGGATTTGTCCACACTGAAGTTTGTTTGATAAAGGAGAATCAAGCATGAACAAGGCGGCGCCCAGCAGTTGAAAGATTGAGTTTGGGATATGCAAGTTGATTAACTGTCCTGGTCATTCATCAAATACCAAAATGGTAGTTGTAGTTACAAATGGTGTGTTAACAAGTTTGAAGATCTATAATTGTCAATGAATTTGGTTGTTTTTAAGAGAAAAACTAATAATGAAGTGTTTACAAGAATATTGTTCTTCCGCAATTTAAATTTGGCTCAAACGTGGCGGCATCAACGTAATGTGTAGCCTATACGTTTGCATGACCAGAGGAGCAGCAGCATATTGGTTACACAGGCTAAACTCCGCACAAACCTTACGCTAACACTGATTGGGCAATTTTGGAACTAATAGGAATGGCCCGTTCACGTTAAACGGTCACCGCGTAATTTTAAGTTTAAATGTCCGATTTCACTAGAAAACTAATGTATTCTACGCCAAAAGTTCTATGATTAGGACTTTATATAATCTTCACATTTGTGAACATTTGAGCTGATTTCAGGCGTGCAAAATCCTGTGCTCTTTCTTAATTTTATCAGCACAATAGATTTAATTTCCCGTAGAAGGCTATATACACTACAAATATGTCATTACAAGGCATAATGATGGACAAATTTTAAAGTGAGTCCACTCATTGACTACAAACATTTTCATAGTAGGAAATGCTGCATTAACTTGATTCCAGAATAGCTTTTTAGCCCAAGTTGAGGACCACCCCCAATTATGGTATTTAGCTACCTTAAAAATGCCGAACTTTAATCGTATATTAACTGGGGCGGGTCAAATTGCATGCATCCTCCCGCTCAACGAATATTGGCGACTATCCTGGTCCATGCAATTTTTTTTAGACCAGCATTGGCTTGCTGACTTTATTACTTTCAAGTCTGCCCAGCCATCTCTGACTTGAAAATCGACATAACCAATTATGCTGTGCACATTTATTATACAATGCATGTCAGCCCCAAAGATTGTTCAGGCCGTGATTTCTTTCACTCCAAGAAATCAATAAAATGTAGTGATTATTTTTATTTTTACTACTAATTTATGATCACAACTGTCCCCTGACAAAGTTCATCGAAAAAACAATAAACAAAAGGTAAAAACAAAAACAAAGATACATAGAATTACAAAACAACAAAATACTTTAAACTGCATAAAAAAAATCAATTCTGAAATTTTTTTTTGACAAATTTTTATAGATCGAAAAGGGGTCAAATGAACCCCCCCCCCTAAAAAAAACCTGGTCTGAATAGCCGCAGTTAAATAGGTTAACTGTGCTTTGTTTAGAAGGCATCATCTGTGACGCTGAACACGTAATTTTATGGTGGAGTGGCAGTAGCAGTAGTGAGCATGAGTGTAGAATTGTTCCACCCCCAAACAACTGAATTCAAGGTACATGTACAATACATAGAATCTTGTTTTATGTTCAACACCACTCTGATAGTGGAGGCAAACATGAGGGCAACATCGATAAGACTTTATCACTGCTTTTTTTAAAGAGGAATTACCTTTGTGACTTTCCATCAGAAGGTACATACTTTATTAGTGATTGATTGATTGATATGTGGAGATGGCATAAATATCTCTTCAGCTGATAGCTTGTAAAATGTCAGACCAATATTCATACAACTGTTGATTTTCTTATATCTCAGCTGTTTAATATCTGTCATGGGGGGGCAGGGCTTAGTTCATTTTGAACACTGTCCATAAAGCGTCAAATTTATTTTCAACCAATAGCTGCTACGCATTATTTACACCAGATATCATCTTGATGAGACAGAGTTTGACCAATTGTTGCACAGAAAAATGAATGAAATGCAGACCAGGCTGTCCATTGTTCGTCACGAAATGTTAAAGTGAAAACTTTTTTTTAATGTAATAAACTTTTTAACATGCTGTATGGGGTTTTCTTACAATTTTCTCACCTCCTATACTAATTCTATTTTGTAACTGTCTCTTAATTGACTCATTCAGTAATCACATGTAGGCCGCCTTTCCATCTTTATATCAGCGCATTTTTAAAAACTTTATCTTGGTTGTTGTTTTTGGCATGTTATGAATGCATGTTGCATATTGTATGATGATGAAACGAGATTCAGCCATCAACTAGCAAGCATACTAGACACGTATACCACGCCACGACTCTAAAGTTGTCATGGAGCCACCTAAAAGCTCAATTTGCGGCGATCGGTCAGGGTTTGAGTCTGTGTTGGGATCCTCAAACGCATATGGACGACGAAGTGACAACGGTGATCCCTTTATACAATTTTGTTACCTGTGAATAGACTTAAGAATTGATCATCACTTTTCAGCACAAAGAACATCTCACAAGATTCTCATGGATTTCTAACGACAACAGAATCCAAGACTCAAAATTGATCATTTTGCGCTCAGGCCCTCATGGAGGTCTGGATCATGCAAGACCGTCGCGCTGTTACAGAGGAGCCGATGTGGCCAGGACACACATCCTAGCTTCGCCAAGAAAAGATACAACTGAAGAGACACAAAAAGCAACTCTAGATACCTAGGAAGGGTTCGATGTCAGTAAACTAAAAAACAACGAGATAAGTAAACAATATTAGAATATCACTCCAGAACCAATTGATATGCCTTTCTGACACCACCAACTGACGCAACTAGGTTCTGAGGAGTGGTGGGATCAATTGAACAAGAGGGCAATGAATCAGCTGGGGAAACAATTCTTGGCTACCAGAAACCACTCAAAGAAGAGTGGATCAAGCAACCAAATACCTGGGGATTAATCGAAGAAAGGAAGCATCCTTAATCACAAGCGCCACAACTCAGCAGTTCCAGAATGAAAAGAAAAAAAAAAAAAACAATCATTCTTGAAGCATACAAGAAAAAAGACAAAGAAGTAAAACGTAGTGGCACAAAAAGCCCCGTGATAAGAGGACCTGGCTTGATAAACAGGCGATCGATGCAGAGGAGGCTCGCGGCACGTAATGACATGAGAACGGTATACTCGCATTGCAAAGAAGCGTAAACCAATAATAATTTCTCAGGTCTGCACCCATTAAGGCAAAAGATGGAAAACTTCTCATCTAGCTGGTGACGGAGCAAGGCCTAGCCAGATGGCTGAACACTATTAATAGGTACTCGAACAGGCCCAACCAGATAATCATAGCGCAACCAGCATGCTGATCCTTCCAATATACTCCCCATGCGACTCGATGGGGCTTTACTCCAATGGAAGTCAGGCCATGGCATACAAAAAGATGAAGAACAATAAGGCACCAGGGTATTGATGGCATATCAGCTGAGATGTTGAAAACGGGAGAAGACCGCAGAACTTGTGTGTTAACTGGATCCTGAAATTTGTAAGCCAGGCGTGGACAGACATGGTAGGCGTGCCACAAGATTGGAAAGATGCAGGCATATGCTGGTGCGTAGCCAAAGAAGGGAAACTATCGCGACAAGTGGGTGACAACTGGAGAGGAATAGCCCTTCTTTCCATCCTGGCAAGGTCTACATGCCACATATATTGAATAACTAAGGAATGTGGTTGATGACCGAGTTTACGGGAAAGCAAGCAGGATTGCCGTCCCAAGAGATCATGTGCTGACGCAAAATTTACTCTGCCGTCAGGCAGTAATCGAAAGTTGGCCAGGAATACCAGGTTCCCCTCGCAATCAGGCTTTATTGATTCAGCAAGGCATTTGATAGATAACATCGTCCGTTCACCTGTGGAAGGTACTCAGCTTAGTAATGGCCTCCCGCGAAACTGTGGTCCGAGCCATCAAAGACAATCTACGAGGGTTCCAGATGTTGTATAAGGTCCAGAAAGGGCGGTCTAAGTGACGGTTCAGGTACTTAGCAGGAGTGGCGTAAAGGTGCATACTTTCGCCGATCTCTCCACTTTGGCAATACGCCTATCGATTGGGTCATGAAGAGCAGCAACGGTAGACAAAAGGGATTCGCTCGCCTTGATGCACCGGAAAATATCAGTACTCTCTGACTTTGCTGATGATAATTGCAGCACTCGCAGACAGCCACCCAATAATTTGCGGGTCTGAGCTACAGGACTAGTTGAGCAGTAGTGAGAATGCTGACAACTGGGTTGGTTATCAGTCAAAGCGACGCAAAGACATGTGTCTAGCGCAGCCCATCACCCTCCTTCCAACATGTAAATGGTCAACAGAAAAGTAAAGATTATTGTCTGAAGACTTCACCTACCCTGGCAGTTCAATAAACACACAAGGTGACAATTGCTCACAGAAAATTCATTGCAGAATCAGGGAAGGCGTCGGCAGCGGATTTAATCAAACTAAGTAAAATTGTGGTCAAGCAGGAAGATTTCCCTAAAAGACCTAAGCTCAGATTTTATAAACCAACGTACTTTCCATCTCTGTACGGATCTGACCATGGGGATTGAAGATATCTCAAACGAACGCAAACCTCGACCGTCCTTGACTCAAAGTGTCATATCGAAAAATAACTGCCATAAAATGGGATGACTTCGTCACCAATAAAGACCGTAAGAGAAAGACTAAAGCAGCCTTGTATCCGACGTTCATATGCAAACGAACGTCTGAAATGGTTAGGACATGCTGCGAGGCTGCCATCTACCCGCCCTGCCAATCAGGCTGCTAATGGTGACGCCCCAAAGGGAGAAGGCGTAGAGGGTGGCCGGGTTAAGTACTGTGTTAACGTCTCTATAAAATTATGTACATGTATTATTCTTGCACCACATTAATTTGAAATTGCATTACCATTTTGTACTTCAGGTCCTATACAAAAGTAGACATTTGAAGAATCTATATAATTTATTTTGCATGCATGTACTATTTTTCTAAAAAAAAATAAATAAGAGATGTGAAATTATGTTAATTTGAAGATGGATTCGGTTTCTTCAAAAATCAATGAAATGAATTCCTTTCATTTTTTATTTGAAGTCATTCATTAACAGAAGATTTACACAATTTCATGTGATGCCTGAATTGTGGATTGAAGATAGATGTATACTGTATAGTACAGAAACATTCAATGTTTTTCCAAAGTTCGAAATCTATTCTTACAAAT